>APFE031629785.1:0-22161 GCA_000404065.3 Pinus taeda | reverse complement strand
TTATTATCAAACCCTTAAGGTAGGGCAACACCATACATTCACTCCTTAAGGAAGGAGAACACTCCAGAAGCCATATGCTTGTACATACAATAATCCTTGACTATTCCTTCACATCCTCCATGTGGAGTCTCTAGCCTCTATATAGGCCTCATACATGCAATACCATGGATCATTACAATGGTTACCTCATACCATCCACTAATACCATCGGCCCATTACATTATTACTAACTACTTGTGGTCCCTTACATGATATGGGTTAACCACCTTATTTATTACTATGGCCCATCCCATTATTACATTATTACCTTTGGTACCTCCCTTGGTACCCCATATTATCCCCCCTAGGTATATAACATTCCACCCCCCTTAGCATGTTTCGTCCCTGAAACATGGGAAGAACATAAATAATAAGATCTACCCAAAAGAGTAGTCCACTGGTACCATGCACGTGCATCTAGCCATCCAAGAGAAAGGTGAACCCTTGCTCTCGCTGGTGCCTCGCTCGCTTGAGATGGAAGTTGACTATGGCAGCTCTTCTGTGTTGATGTGTAGTAGGTGGATCTTCGTTCCTCGCCATCCGTCATACGGGGGGTGTTGTCCTTGTGGCTAATTGGTTTCCATCTTGTTGGTTGTTTTATTGCGGGGTAATGTGGGTGATGATATGTTGAAGTTTTAACCCACGGTGTCTTTTTCTTTAATTCACCCTGCTGTGGTGCATGTTGTGGTATCTTCGTTTCCAATATGACTTCAACCATTGAGACCTCCTCTAATGTATCAGCACCTGTAACCTTTTCTGCTTCAGCCTCTGTTTGTGTTTGATTATCTATCATCACTGGCTCATCATCTAATATGTCAGACCCTGGAACATCTTCTCCTTCAGTCTCCTTGGACTCTACCTGTTTATTAATGGAAATATCCTGTAATGTAATTTTCTTCTTTTTATACCAGAGCTTCAGGAATTTCTTCTGCACATTAATATTGATAGTACCCGCAGATTCCATCCAAGGATATCCCAAAATAATATCCATATTATCCATCTTTGAAGTATAAAAATCACCATGCAACACATACTTATCCATAGAAAGCTTCAAATCCTTATAAATTTGAATATCCTCATCATCAACCTGTGTATTTTCAATGTGTTTCGCTGGAATTTGCAATTTTTTTTCCAAGTTAACATTGATAAAATTATGCTTGCAACTAGGATTTATAGAAACAATGATATTCTCCTTTTGAATCAATCCATGAACCTGTAATAAGGATATACCAGTAGGAAATAGCTCCACATGTTTCTCCTTATCTTGTTTTGAGGCATGAGACCATCTATCTAAAAATAATTTTTTAAATTCTTCATCGGGCAAGTTGGAACACTTCTTTTGGTTAAGTAATCCCCACCATGTGGTTGCCTCATCTTCAAAATTAAACACTACAAAAGTTCTCCAATTATGTGCCCATAATGACTTGTGTTTTTTTATGTATTCTTCAATAGTAGGACCATTATCTTTTCCTGTAAAAGCCATGAAGAGGGTTTTGAAAAAATTCACTTACTTGGCGAAAATTTGAAATTGTCACAGTTTAGTCAATATTGCTCAGAATCCCTATTATGACCTGTTTTTGGAAATGGAACAACCATTCTGCATCTTCCCATGTGATATAAATTCTTATCCAGGCACTAGAGTTTCAGATCTGCGTTGCAACTCTCCCGTCGTCCCCAAAATTTCTGCAAAAAGAGTTGATTTTAAATCAGCGATATCTCCCTCATCCGGACTCCGATTCGACCGATTTGTTTTTTGAAATAGGGTATCTTTTCACACAGGACACAGATCTACAATTAGATTTTGCAGATCTTCCACCAGGACATCCAGATCTGCGCCGCAAACTCGCTGCCCTGAAAAATTGTCTGCAACCCCATTGGTTTTTAGATCAGCGATATCTCCTTCATCCGGACTCCGATTCAACCGATTTTTTTTTGAAATAGGGTATTTTTTCACATAGGATCCAAATATATAATTAGATTTTGCAGATATTGCACTACGATGTCTAGATCTTCACCGCAATTTCGCTGCCCCGAAAAATTGTCTTCAACCCCACTGGTTTTTAAATCAGCGATATCTCCTTCATTCGGATTCCGATTCGACCGATTTTTTTTTTGAAATCGGGTATTTTTTCACAAATAATCTAGATATGAAATTATGTTTTACAGATATTGCACCAAAACTTACATATCTGATCTGCAAACTCGCCGCCCCCAAATAGAAAAAATTCTCCACTTTTTTGCCCAAGAAAGTGCTCTGATACCACTTGTTATATATCTAACCCAGAAATATAGCTCTAATACCACTTGTTATAACTCTGATATGAAAATATAAGACAATAGAAATAAACCCAAGAAACAAGATAGAAATGCTTCTTTATTATCAAACCCTTAAGGTAGGGCAACACCATACATTCACTCCTTAAGGTAGGAGAACACTCCACAAGCCATATGCTTGTACATACAATAATCCTTGACTATTCCTTCACTTCTCCATGTGGAGTCTCTAGCCTCTATATAGGCCTCATACATGCAATACCATGGATCATTACCATGGTTCCCTCATACCATCCACTAATACCATGGGCCCATTACATTATTACTAACTACTTGTGGTCCCTTACATGATATGGATTATCCACCTTATATATTACTATGGCCCATCCCATTATTACATTATTACCTTGGGTACCTCCCTTGGTACCCCATATTATCCCCCCTAGGTATATAACAAATTATACCTAGGAAAGAAAAATGTTATTCTACCAAAAACATTAGTGTGTTTTTTTCCTGAAAAAGAGCGGGTCTTTGCACAAAAAAAATCAGTTTTACTACCATTTTTTAAATATGTTGAAAATTAACACAAAATTAACCCTTAAAAAACATTGTTCCAGTATACACACTTTTTGTTTTTAGCATTGTTTTTCATGTTTTTTTTAGGTTTTTTTGGCTAGAGTTCTCGTTTTGAGTTTATAGTTCCCGTTTCAAAGTTTACATTGTTGATAATTGTCTAACAAATATTGCACAGTTACTTTCGAGAATTGGCTGCTTATGATTTGGTCAATTCATGGTGTAGTATCTATCATATGTATGGAATAAATTATTTGATCAGTGGCTCACAATTTCATTTACTCCAGACAAAGCCATTGCCTTTATCAATGTGTGCATAAAACATTGAAAAACAATAAACAATTTATTTTTTTTAGTTTAGGTTTGACCTCTAAAAATTTTAAACTTCCTGAAAGATACTAAAAGAATGGTAGCCTATTGTATTCAATTTATTGATATGTTAAATTATTTATTATTATAACATACGTATTATTTTGATTTGTTTATGTTTTGAATTAAATTACTCACTAGATTGAATGCAACCACTGTAGTTCATCAAGAGTCAACTTACTCGCTTCAAATATTTTCAAGTTCATGCATGGGAATGCACAATAAATTACCAAGTACAATGCATCATTATGAAAGTATAATTCACTGGTTTCTTAATATTAGTAGACAATAAATCACCATACCATTATTGGATACCTGTAGTAGGATTTACAAATATAATGCTAAGTTCATCGAAATTACCAGTTTCATTGTTAATGTTAAATTCATAAATATAGATTATCTAGTCTAATGTCGGGATCATGGTGGATATCTTATCAGGTGCCTAATTCAGAATCACGATATTCAATTTAATGATATAACATTACAGTAATTACCCCCATCTTGTGCAAAATCTTACGAAAGAAGAATCATTGTTGACACTCATGGGGTGCAAATGCAGATTCTCACATTTCATATTCATCACCAGATACAAATGTTGTTGACTTAAGTCTCATAACTACCCCACCTAAATCGAAACCTATAAGTATATGCATAAGAGGAAAAGCACCCATAGAATAAGCACCCAGGGTTGGTTGTTGAAGGATACCTAGATTTACCTTAAACTTTTCTTAACAGTCAGGCAAGTGTGTTGCATGCAATAGGGATTCCTAACAGGCAGGCAAGTGTACTACATGCTATAGGTTCCTTAGCATCTAAAGGGTGGGATTATCCATTATAGAGATAATGGGGGCCCACTGTAAAATAAATCCCCTAAATTTAGGGGCTCTCCATCTCAATTTTCCACGGATGAAACCAGTTCCATTGCGGGTTCAATCACAGGAAATTTAAGAGGTTATTTTTCAAATTAAAAATGGTAGCTTCGACGTGGTGCATTAGTCAAGTTTTGAGGTCTAATATGGGCCTCTTAAGAAAAATGTACAACCAAAATAAATTTTATAAGAACCAATAGGATTCAAGAAGATGATGTCAACCATGAGGGATGATTCTCCATTTTTGGAGTAAAAAAGTAAAAATATTAAAAAATAATAAGAAAAACAAAACTATATTTTCAACTCGTATTTTCAACTTACCTCCCTAAGGTTTTACTCAAATTTCAAGTTGGAGTACTCGTTGGATGAAAAATTTAATTCTTTATCGAAGGAGTACCCATGTTGCATACTTTCGATGGACCCTACAACACAAAAATGAGAAATACATGAAAAAACGTGATTTCAATCACATTTTTCATGTAGTAGGGTCCATCAAAAGTATGAAACATGGGTACTCCTTGGATGAGGAATCAAAAATTTCATCCAAAGAGTATTTCGGCTCAAAATTTGAGTAAACCCATAAGGAGATAAGTTGAAAATATGAGTTGAAAAGATATTTTTTTCTTTTTTTCCCTCTAAAATTTGATGATGTAATCTAATCATATTTTATTATTTCCACTATTATTTTGTAATTTCCTTAGGAGGCCCATTTTAGACCTCAAAATTACCCTAATGAAATATCCAATTCTTCACTTTCTCTTGCCTTGGTCTCATGTATCTCATCTAGGTTTCTATCATGGTAGGACCAAAGTCACCAATTTCCACGGATACAAAGGGGGTTTATGATCTCCATTCCTTTTTGTTTCAATTTCATCATGGGACTATCAATCAATAGGCTTTGTTAATAGTATCATTCAATAGGATTTATCAACGGGTTCAAGGTAAAAAAAGTCCTCCGTCATTGGTGGTGAATGTTAAGTAGGGTCAGTGATAGGAGAAACCTAGACTTTTACTCGGTCGTTGGTGTTATTTCCTCTGCATCCACAAGCCACAAACTCTTCATAGTAGCACAAGATTCCACTACTTATTAAGGCCACTTAGGGCTCACTCAACTTGGTCTACACGCAATTAATGGAAGTTAAAAATCCAAGTGACCTATCATAGTTAGCATATTGGTTACCCTTACTTGCTAAGGTTCGACATTTAACCTCATACTACTACTCGGGATTGAAGATATATATCATATGTTAGTATATCAATGGGAATCATAGGTAATATAAAGGTAATGTAATTAAAGTTGGAAACCTCAGAGTATAGGGGGTTTATACAATATTCTTGTTGATGGAAGAATGGGAATTGTTCGCACAAATAGAGGAAGGTATAACATCAATAATACATAGATGTTTCAACTTATAATGATTTCATTACTGTTCTAACAGCCCTGAGGTAGTAGATATGATTTATCATTGATTACATACTTCCAACTTTAGAAGCACCAGATTGTACATTAGCCAAGGACTTCTCGAAGCTTGCTCCCCCAAATTTTGGATTGAGTAGCAAGGAAGCAAAAGAAGATTTGATGGTGCACCCATCCTCTATTTTATTAGGGATTTATCGCTTGATATTTATATCTTAAAATAAGATAAAGATGACAACAAAAATAAGTAAAGACTATGCATATAATCTCCAAATACATTGTCTTTGTGTACACACTAAACGAAAACCTGTGTGCATACTAAACAAAAATCCTGCATAGAGATATCGACTAAAACTAAATATAAAATATCTCATCTTGAAATAGATATAAGACACAATTTTCCTATACATATGAAATATTCTTCAAATTAAGAAAGGAGTTCATAAAATCGCAAATTTTTACTTCTGCATTGCATTAATTTGCTTAGATTTAGCATTCTATTTTTTTACACCGTTTCCTTTCTAATATATTATATCACACCAAGTTTTAGACAACATTAATCAATTTTCATTCAGGTTAATATAACTTTCGTGGCCCAACACTACATGACTTGTTGCATAAACAATGCTACTTGAAAGAAACAAACAAACATTATGGCGAGAACTACGAGCTACATGCAACACTTGCTAAAAATGTCACCATAAACATTACTAGAATTTACATTTTGATTAAAATTTAGGATAATTTTAATGTCATTCTATCGATTAAAAAAGGACAACACAAAGGTACAACACAAGACAAGTTAAAAAAATTTCATTACAAATATTTACGCCGTAAGGCGTTTCCCTCTAAAACCAACTCCCCTAGGTGCACACTTGTCATCACTCTTTTCCCTTTGATCCATCGTTAGACGATTGGATTGCTCTAGTCCATTGATTTAATTGCACCAAATTCTTTATTTCTTTTGCGCAAATGTCATCATCTTATACCATTCTTGTTATGTGTTTCGTGGGCAAGGGTTTTACCACATCCTATGGAAACTACCCCACGACGTCCCCCTGTCTTTCTTGACACCATCCAGCTAGCCACGTGCTGGATTGGAGAAGGGGGACTGCCATGATTTCCTATTCTAGTTGGAATGGACGGAAGATGCATGCTAATAATTTTATTGTTTCTCGTGTTCTTAAGAAGCAACTTGGCTTCAAGGTATTGTTGCTGTGTCTTCTTATCATCGGTCTTGGTTTTGTATTTTTACCTTTTCAAAAATTTATATTATGTAGAACATACAACTGATTAGTTTAAAATGATGCCTTCATCGTTCTTTAGATCAAACTCCTACCTAGGCAGTAGTGGTTGTGGTTATCTCCTTAATTCTTGAACATAGTATCCATCATGTTAGCGGTGTAAGGTTCTGCTTTGGTTTTAACAACACTCATTTAGTTTAATTTGATAAATCTTAGCTTATTTTGGATGGTAGAACTTTTCTAAATTTTGGGTTCTTCCAGTGGTGATTATTTTGGTTATTACATGAAATGGATGTTAGAGCTAACCTAGAAAATCATGTTAAAGGATTGAAGCAGTGAAAGTTTGAATTACGCACTAACAAACTATCCTTTTGTCACAATATTTGTAGTGGATCTTCAAAAGAAATAATAAGGCCTTGTATGAAGTGCTTGAAAAACTGAAAGCAGGTAATGGATGTTTGAAACTGTTAAATGAACCATAGTGCTTGTTGTAGACTATCCCTCACAATAATTCTTCCTAAACCATGTTATTTGAGAAAATATATGTGAAGATAGTTAGTTGTTACATGGGATTCTCTTCACTAGTTACAGGTTCCTGCTAAATCCTCAGGTGGTCACAAGTGTTAAGGATACATATATGAAATTGATGTGTTTCTATAGTATTGGTAGCTTGTTTTGGCATATTTCTAAATTGAACATTAAACTAAAATTTCATACATGCATAGTGATTTCTTTTACCATTTGTTGCATTCGTGAACGAGATTTCATGTCATCTGACAAATATTGGGAAAAAACTTCTTTTCGGGTTGCAAAATTGATGCTTCTTGGTTTCATCTCGCTTCTCCTGATAGTCGAACAAAGGCCTGGATGAACCGGCTCCATATCTTTATCTTTATGCTAGCAGTTCTCCATTTTTTTGCAGTCTCTTAACTATCAGCTTAGGGAGAGCGAAAGTAAGTGAAAAGCTTAATATCATTCGATTTAAATTCTGCCTTTGATTTTTCTATTTTGATATCTGCGTTCATTTAGATCCTTTGTTAAAACTGATATCTGCAAGTCCTTCTAGTGCCAGATGGGGCATTGGAAAGCATGGGAAAAGGAAACACAAACATTGGATTATGAGTTTTCAAATGATGAGTTCTTTTGGTTATTCGTTAAACAGAGTTTGTCTAGGAGAGTGTTTCTTCAAGCGTCTAGATACTTTCAAGTTGAAAAGTAATAAATGATACTAGATTTGGCAACTCTTCAGATTATAATTGGGATGTTGATTGGGTAATGCTGTCAACTTACAATGTCAAATCATTATCAATATTTTGGATATTGGGTAACTTTTTTAGGCTATTTAGAAAATTGTGTTGATTTTTGAGTGCTTTGTTGGCTTTCTAGGTCTAGCAGATCCTGCAAGGTTTAGATTAACCCATGAAACTTCATTTTCAAAGCGTCATATCAGTTTCTGGAGCCAAACACCAGTTCTTAAATGGATTGTAAATAATTCATACTTCCAAATCTTAACTGTGAAATATCCATTTCCGGTTCAACACTAACTTTCCTTAGATTTACAGGTATGCTTCTTTCGACACCTATTAGTAACTTAAATTCATTACCTGACCTTGCGTCATGGCTTCATAATTTTAAGACCTTGTATTTTAAAATTATATTTACTATTTCATATTTAGTTTTTTCTATCCCCACATCGTTCATGTAGCAAACCTGCTTTGTACTAAAGTGTCTATTTCTTTGAGCTGTACAGGCTCACCTTCATCCAACTTGTGGAATTTCTCACTGTAGATCAATAGATTATGCAATATACTAAAGAAAAATACAAGATCTACTTTTACAACAAACTTTCCAGAAGCTTAATCGAATATGAGCAAGATCAAATAGAACACATATAACTAAGAATGAGAAAGAAATCACACATGAACACAGAAGAATACTTTGGGGAAAGCCTCAGCCTAAAACCTTGATCTCTGTAATATCATACAAGTCGAAATATGTCTGGATTACACGAAGCCTTAGCTTAGAAGCTATCCAACTCTTAGTACAATCCCTCTGCTACTCATAGACAGTCAAAAGCTTCTCACAGACCTTCTCCTCTGCCCTCAAAGCCTCCTATTTCCTTGCACAGTTTTTCCTGGGGTCAAATGGTGCCACTTGTGTGAAATCCCACCTCACACTGCTCACTAAACTTAGAAAGAACTGTGCAATCCTGAATGAGATAATTCCTTCTACATGGATGAGTTTCCTTTATAGGAAAAATCCTCCAACTGATAGGACACCATCCCTTCCTCTGATCTCAACTAGGTCTCTGACTGAACTGACATGCATGAGTTATTTATGAGAGAATAGCCAGTTATTTGGAGAGAAGCAGTTACATGCATGCAAGCATTAACTAACTGAACTCACAATTAATTCCACAAACTGTTGGAACTAATCTAACTCGACTTAACTCAGTTAACTGAGTTAACTAATTACAACTGAAAGTACAACTCATCCTCATCTCCTTAACTAAGGGACAAATTCCTCAATCAATGGAGAAATTGTTGCATGTCTTCACATAGACTTCATGTTTGATTTTATCCAACTAATTAACTCAAGATGAATTAATTAATTACTATACAAACAACTGCTAAGATCAAATTCGAATTTTACTTCTCAATTTTAGTTCAGGGACTAACTAAAATTGGAACCCATCCTGAAATGCTATTTTAAGCACTTCCATTTTTTCATTCCTTGTTGTTATTCCCAACACTAGTACCCGAACTGCTATTTATAGCAATGTTATTTTTAGCAATTCTATTTTTAGCATTTCTTATTGCCATTTTCAACACTCCCTCTCAAAAAGAAAGGCATTCAAATCAAACCTGATCCTGAACCTTTGGAATGTTCTACATGCAACACTTCTCCCAAGTGTTGTTACTCCAGCAACTCTAGAAACAAAAATAAACTCCCAACTGACCTCCCTATTGGGCTAGAAACATCCTCTGATGCTGAAACTCCATCTGCTGCTGACAAGTGCTCCCTCTCTGACCTCTGAGTTGCTGCAACACTCCATGCATCTCGCACCATTGCACACCTCTCTATGCCATCCTGCAGTGGTGCAACACTCCTATGCCTCTCGCATTGTTGCAGCCTACTAACTCTGCACTATCTTGGGATTCCTGCACTGTAGCTCTCTCTGTCGCTCCACCTGAATCTGTCTCTACGCACTCAGCTAGTCCTGCTACTCCTCGTTGGGACTCTCGTAGCAAGGTATAATCAAAGAGGTTGGGTACCTTAATGATCATGCCCCCATTCCAGCCTTCTTGGGACTGTCATAACACATCACCCCACCTCTGACCTGGAGGTATGGATGCATGTGATCCCTCTGCCCACTTGGCTCGAAATTTCCCCCTATTGGAGGTCTTTGCATGAGTCGATGTCTCTACTCGATCTCCTTTCGGCTTCTCTAGTTGTGGCTGCTCCACAACCTCCTTAAGTTGCTTAACCAATCATGGCTCCTCCACAATCATCTGAGACTTCTCCTGTGGCTGCATGTTGACAGGTAATGTACTCTCCCTCTTAACCACCAAGTCTCCAACAGTTACCTTGCTCCTCAAGGCTTTTCATGCATCTTGAACCTCAAGAGCATATAGGTTCTTGACTAGTGAACCAATCTGCTTCACCTGTCTCGTGGTGATGTGTTGA
Source organism: Pinus taeda (assembly GCA_000404065.3). NCBI lineage: Eukaryota > Viridiplantae > Streptophyta > Pinopsida > Pinales > Pinaceae > Pinus > Pinus taeda. The sequence goes on along the minus strand of APFE031629785.1, from coordinate 11,689 downwards.
AGGAAAACCTTTCCCTTACTGAAGACTACATCATAACCTTTGTCTTCCAGCATTGCAATCAACACCAAATTTTCCCTCAGTCTTGGTACATACTTGACATTGGTCAAGGTAATGCGAGCTCCATGCTTCCTTTGAAAAACAACCATGCCTACACCTGAGACACTATACTTTCATCATTACCCATCGCTATGAGTATCTAGAGAACTTTCTCCTCCAAGGTACCGAACAAACTCTTGTCACCGGTCATGTGGAAATAAGCTCCACTGTCAAGAAACCAACCACATCCCACCATGGATGAAACCATGCATGCGAAGAGGGTGGAAATCCAACTCAAACTGTGAGGCCAATGCCTCACCTTCAGATCCTTCCTTGGATCCCATCTTGGATTTCTTTAGTGGCAATTTGTAGCAAAAATGGCCACCTCATGACAATGAAAGCATCGCACTTTCAATTTGTCAAACTTCTTCCCACCATGGGAAGAACTCGATTTGGGATGAGAATCCTTCTCCTTCCCTTTCTTCACCTTACTTGCTAAGGTGCAATTTTCTTCATCCTCGTTGGATGAAGAACCATCTCTGGTGCTTCTTCTTATATCGTCTTGCATCAGTTTTGACCAAAGTCATTCCCAATATGGAAGTTTTTCTCTTCCATTAACCGAGTCTTGGGAGTTATGCCATCTCTTAGGAAGATCGAGGAGCGCAAGACTCACCAAGTCATCATCAACTGTCATGATCCCTACACTTCCAAGCTCATCCCTGCAGGTGGTGAGCTTGTTCAAATATGTAGAGATCGTGTCACCCTTTTCACAATTGATTTTCCAAAGCTTGTCTTTCAGCGCTAGCTTCCTGTGATCGTTGTTGTTCTAATATAGATCTTTCAATGCTTTCCACATTGAAAATGGTGTCTCCTTCCCATGGAGACTCAAGACTATGTCGTCTCAAACTCCCTCCAGAAGGATTCTTCCTGCTCTAGCCACACATTTCTTCCATTCTACCAATTCAGTAGCATTAGCCATTGTGGGCTTGGGAACTTCTTGATCAATGAAGTCCTTTAGATCATTATCCTCTAATACTACATACATGAAATCCTTTGAGGCTATATAATTCAAACTGCCATCAAGAGCATATTCAAGTCTTAAACTGTTCAATGCCATTGGTGAAAATAAGATGTGATAAGAACTCGATTTCTATATTCAGGAACCACAAACTTTGAACTTCTCCCTTCTTGTATATTGTTGTCTCCTTTGATCACCTTTGCTCTGATACCATGTATAATTTCTCACTGTAGATCAACAGATTATGCAATATACTAAAGAAAAATACAAGATATACTTCTATAACAAACTTTGTGGAAGCTTAATCGAATAAGAGGAAGATCAAATAGAACACATATAACTGAGAATGAGAAAGCAATCACATAGGAACACATAAGAATACTCTGGGGAAATCCTCAGCCTAAAACCCCGATCTCTGTAATATCATACAAGTGGAAATATGTCTGGATTACACAATGCCTTATCTTAGAAGCTATCCAGCTCTCAGTACAATCCCTTTGTTGCTCATAGACAGTCAAAGGCTTCTCACAAACCTTCTCCTCTACCCTCTAAGCCTCCTATTTCCATGCACAGTTCTTCCTGGGGTCCAATGGTTCCACCTGTGTGAAATCCCACCTCACACTGCTCACTAAACTTAGAAAGAACTACGAAATCCTGAAGGAGATAATTACTTCTGCATGGATGGGTTTCCTTTATAGGAAAAACCCTCCAACTAATAGTACATTGTCCCTTCCTCTGATCTTAACTGGGTCTCTAACTGAATCGACATGCATGAGTTATTTATGAGAGAATATTCAGTGATCTGGAGACCAATAGTTACATGCATGCAAGCATTAGCTAACTAAACTCATAATTAATTCCACAAACTATTGGAACTAAGCTAACTGGACTTAGCTCAGTTAACTCAGCTAACTAATTACAACTCAAAGTTCAACTCATCCTCATCTCCTTAACTAAGGGATAAATTCCTTAATCAATGGAGAAACTATTGCATGTCTTCACATAGAGTTCATGTTTGATTTTCTCCAACTAATTAACTCAAGATGAATTAATTAATTATTTTACAAACAGCTGCTAAGATCAAATTCGAATTTTACTTCTCAATTTAGTTCAGGGACTAACTAAAATTGGAATCCATCTCGAAATTCTATTTATAGCAATGCTATTTTTAACACTTCCATTTTTTCATTCCTTGTTGCTATGCCCAACAACGGTACCCAAACTGCTATTTATAGCAATGCTATTTTTAGCAATTCTATTTTTAGCATTTTTTGTTGCCATTTTCAACACAACTAGCAAGTTTAATTTTCATAAATATATCAAGAGATCATTGGATGATGACTTCAATATGGTTGTCGTAATCAGGTTAGTGAAGATTCCTCTATTAACAAAAGTTTTGGTCTTCCAAGAAAACTTTGCTTTGTCATCCCTCTAATTCAGAAAAACTCCCCTTGATTTTTACCTAATGCACAACCTTCACTGCATTATCTACAATCCTCCATTGTAGGCTTTTGCTGTAATATTTTTTCTTCTCAATGCGTATGGTAAGTCTTCAACACTCTATCTTTGCTTCCAATGACTTCGATCTACATATTCTTAAAAGGAGTTTCTGCTGTTGTTTAAGCTAACATCCTCTTTTTGGTTGGATTTATTTCTGTGAGCATGGTGGTATTCATTCTTTTGGCTCTCTTTAGTCCCTTAGTTGTAAGTGCACAAAAATATTGGACTAATATGACACTGAATTATTGATAATGGGAGTTAATAAATAATTTGGCTTTGATTGCAATATACCAATTATTTTTGTGTGTAATCTGTCCACCATGTCTTCTCTACCAATTTATTTGCCTTTTATAAGGGGAAGCAGAAATTTGTTCATGGGCAGGTCCCCCCTGAATTATGTTATTTCCCAAAACTAAATCCGAAAGTTGAGTACAATTATTCAGAGGTACAGGGATATGACATGTTAAAAAGTTTCCAAAAAAGTGTAGATGTTCCAACTTGGCTAGACGTCCAAGCTTTGATGGAATAATCCCTATAATATATTCTTTCCTAAAACTAAATCCGTAAGCTGAGTAAAATTACTCATAGGTACCGGGATATGACATGTTAAAGAGTTTCCAAGAAAGTGCAGATGTTCTAACTTGGCTAGATGTCCAAACTCTGATGGAATAATCCCTATAATATGTTCTTTCCCAAAACAAAATCTGTAAGCCGAGTACAATTACTCAAAGGTACAGGGATATGACATGTTAAAGAGTTTCCAAGAAAGTGCAAATGTTCCAACTTGGCTAGACATTCAAGCTCTAATGGAATAATCCCTTTCAAGATGTTTTCTGAAATTTTGATCCATTGAAGACATGTACAATTACACAATGCTTTCAAAATAAAGCCATGGAACATATTAAAGCTGAGGTCAAGAATTCCTAATGCTTTAAGCTTCCCAAGGTTTGGTGGAATTATTTCTATGAAAATATTATGAGAAATATTAAGTGTACATAATAATGAAAGGCTACATAGAGATTGAGAAACCCTACCTTCCAATATCAGTCCAGGAAGTATGATGGTAACCACTCTCTTAGTTCCTTTTCTGCACCAAATGATAGTTTAGGAACATACTTTATTAGACTTTTCTATCGTCCAGTTGAGAAGAGATCCATGTGGATCAGACACAATCATCTTTCTAAATGATAGAATAGCCTCCACATCCCTTGTGCCCATGGATGATTTCAATCCACCCTCCTCCATCTTGTGTTCATCTTCCTTCAAGAAATAATGATGGGGTTGAAGAGTAGTACTCTCAATCACATAATCATTGGAGAAATATGGATTCCTTGAGTGACTAATAAGACTTCCTTGAGTGACTAATATTAACTATGGTAGTGATAGGATAGAGCATTATTGTAGTTGCCATGATCACACAACACACAACAGAATTATCCATTTTTCTTTTTCGTTTCCTGACACAATACACTAATACTTGTTATTCCTTTCTTTGCTATGCTATGTGCCTAACATGCATATAAATAATAGACACAAATCTCACATAAATTGTTGAAGGCTACAGATTAAGTGGCAAATCCATGTGGATTGGGACATACTTGGTGAACAATGTTGTATTGAGTGGACTAAAACATACTTGGTGAACAATGTTGTATTGAGTATACTAGGACATATTTTGTCAATAAATTTGTATTCAATGGGGCATAATGTTGAAGAAAGTTGCAACAACATTTCTAATTGGAATTTAGTTAGCGCAAGGTACAGAGTGAGAGAAGCAAGTTGTAGGAGTGGTATGGCTATACACTTGGGCCAGAGATATTCTTCAAATTTCACTAGTCCTATGGTTTTGGCTCCAATACCAGGGCGAAACTCTTCGCTATTTGGGGTCCTGCACTACACTCATTGGCTTGGCATTAGGGAAATGATTTTTTTCAAAGATTAAAAAATTATAATCGACTGGGCCAATGGAAATTTTAATATGGAATCTCCTACAACTCTTCGATCTTTGGGGTCCTACACTACGCTCATTGGCTTGGCATTAGGGAAATGGTTTTTTCGGAGATTAAAACCCTATAATCAACTAGGCCAATGGAAATTGTAATCTAGAATCTCCAATTCGAAGAAGAGGGTTTGTGCTCTCATTAATGTTTTTAGAAATATGTCCATTACCCACATCTATAGACAAAAAAATGGTGAGGCCGACACTCTTTCCAAGTCTAGATACAATGCTTATCCTAGTATGTTTCACTTCCAAACCTTTGTCCATGGTGAATCAATATTGTCATTTATCTAATCATGGGATCATCTATATGAAACAAAAATGCTTCTTTTTTATTTGTTTCGAAATCTTTTTATGTAAATATGCATGATATTATGCTGGCAACACTATATCCTTGATGCTTATTTTTTAGTTGTTTCAACATATTTTTATGTAAAGTTGCATGATATTTTGTTGCCAACACTATATCCCTGTTTCAAACTAGGAATGGCATGACGCTTATGAATTTTGTATTTTCTTAACTCACTATAATGAAAGCATTTTTTCTGTTGAAAAAAAAATATAAATTGCAACAAAGTTTCTAATTGGAATTAGGTTGGCGCAGGGTCCGAAGTATGAGAAATTCAAAAAAGCATTATTTAGAAAGGCCAAAAATTTGCCCCAAAAATTATTTTTCACCAGAATTTTGTGATATTTGTTTTTAAAAAAAATATGATAATTGGAGTGTTTGATTTGTTTTTTAATGGTGGAAATAGATTCAACACCATCAAAAACTCTCTGGGTACCCAAAATCCTGATGTTTGCAACTATAACCCATATTTCCCAAAATTTCTCCTAAATTTTAACAAGAATCATGTAGAAATTTCCACTATTTTCCAAGAAAGTTTGTGGACTCGATAGACTATATTAAACATAAACACAACTAGTGTGTATCAAAAGAGTCTACCCACCAAATTTTGAAGGCTTTCCAAATTTTTTTGCCAGCATGTTTACTTTAACAACTTAAATTTCAGTAGCCTTCACTACCTGTTTATTCACCTTATTTACTTTGTACAAAATATATATATAGTCAAGCCATACACTACGTGATGCTTAGCTATCTCATCTAGTATTTATAAAATTAGAGATAAGGCATCCATTTAGAATTACATAAACTCATAGTACACAAGTTTATCAGAGAAAAATAAGAACTGGCAAGTTCTTTTGGCATAACAGATCATTCACTGTATTGAAATCTTCTGGTAAAACCTTGAATGAATTTTTGTTAGATAAATATGACCAGTTTAAAATATGCTTCCTTTTGTTTTTTTCAATTAATTTCTTAGCATTCTTACTTATACCAAAAAAGAGGAGAAAAAGGCACAACGAGGATGCGGCTATGTGTGGGTGTGTATAGATGGATGAAGAGAACATAATTTTTTAGCAAGTTTTTTATCCAAATTGTACAAGTGCTTTTTTCTTGTGAGTTTTAGGACTCTTGAAATAGTTATGCTTTATGTAATCCTCATGTGTGTGCCCTTGTGTTTTGATATATTGATAGATTGATAGGTTTCCTCCGGTACTTAGTTAACACAAAGCCTAACATTTGTTTTGTTGTCAACACTTTCAGTACATAGTGCAGCCTAGGCAAGTTCATCAGGTTGCTCCAAAACACAAGCTCTAATACTTGGAAGGTGGCAGTGCATTTTGCACTGAGATATGTTAGCGATGGAGAGGTGGTGTCGCGAGGTTTTCAAAATTCAGATTGGGTAGATAGTGCTGGTGACACAAATAGCACTTCAAGATGCTCTTTCAGTTTAAGTTCAACTATGGTTTCCTGGTTCAATAGTTAACAAAGTACAAACTTATACAACACTCGGTTCAATAGAAGCAAAATATATGGATGCCAGTTCTTCTAGTTGTGAAACAAGACCTATTTAATACAATGGGCATTGGGTACTAGCTCTTTACCCTTCACCTACTAATTTTCATCTTCAATGATTATTTATATGTCACAATGCTTCTCGAATTTATGCCTTATGGTGTTTCCTTTGCAACCTCTGGTGCAAATGCTAGTTATGAATGCATGAAAAACACCCAAGATAATTAGAAAAATTAAAATATGATAATAGATAAAGATATCACCCTATCCACATATAAGAAAAAAAATTTACATAATTATATTTACTTCATGTATCAATATGCATTTAGAACTTCTTTTACATTATCATTGTTATAAAATAATATATGCATTTAAAAATTCTTTTACATTATCATTGTTATAAAATAATAAACAAAAATATTATTACAAATTTGATTTTCATAATAATAAATTTATATGAAAAAGAAAACATCAATTATATACTTATATGTAAAATTGATAATTATAACTTCTAATTCATATATATAAATAATTTAACGGAACATATTAACCATATACCTTTTATAAAATTATAATTAAGATTATTAGTTATATATAATTTATTATTAAAGTATTTATAAAACTAATAAAAAATATTAAATCTTTTTAAATCAAAGGAAAGAATATTTAAATTTACTTTCCTTTAAAAGCAATGTTCACACAACTATTGATTTATAAATAAAATGGTAGAATTTAAATATTTTAATCTTTTCATACATGATTTATTTAAATAAAATTAAGTAAATTAAAAATGAAATGCGATAATTGAATTTAATTTCCTTAATATAAAAAATGATATAGATATAAAAGTTTATTTTGAATAATAAAGATTGATTAAAAATAAAGATGGAAAAATCATTACATTAAAATATAAAATTAGTTTAACAATGAAAATAATATCACTTGCTAATAAAAATATTAAAAATATAAACACATTTTCCTTAACATTAATATATTTAGAAATAGAGATAAAAAGAAAAAATAGTATATACTTAAAAATTTCTATATTTGATCAAAATCATAAAATAAAGCCATTAAGATACAATAAAAAAAAAATTAATACTTATATTTACTTTAAAAAGTATTATACATTTTATACTTAAAGTTTTATATGGGTAATAGCATGGAGTTGGGTTACATTTTTTGGTGAAATGAGGGTACATTTTGGTGGGAAAAAGGTGTTAAATCGAGCAATTTCTAAATGCTCGGCCTAGTTGTTGAGCCACTTAAAAATAGCTCGTTCGAGCATTTAACCAAACCCTCGATCTAGTCGCTTTCTAACTTGAGTTAAGGGCTCGATCGAGCTATATTTTTTGATCAAGCGCTCAAGTTCAAAATTCAAATTGCTCAATCAAGCCTCTGGTTAACCACGCATACGATTCAATCGAGGGTTTCTTCAACGCTTGATCGAGCAATTTGGATTTTGAATTTAAGAGCTCAATCGAGCTCCTGGTGTTCTAAAAACCACAGTTTCAACACCCCTTCTGCAACCCCATTTTGTACCCTAGTGAATATAGGGCAGAATTTGTCTTTAAGTGGTGGAGTTCATCATGTTGGATTTGTGAAATAATCTTCTATCCAATGGCATATGAATTTGACACTTCCAAATTCATATGATATTTTGCATCTAATTTCTATTGAACATAACACTTGAATTTTTTTAGACAGTTTCAAAGGGATTGAATAAAAAATCAATAACATAAAATATACACAACTAAAAAATTTCAAAAAGTACCACTATCTTAGTTTACGATTCCTTCAAAAATAGTACTCGTGGTTTTTCAATTTTTTTGAAGAGTTGAAATAAATCATAGGTGAAGACATGTGTCTCCAAAATGTAATTTAAATATTACTTCACAACTTCTAAAAATAATAAAAAATTTAATTTTGCACAAAAAAAACTAAATTTTTAATAATAAAAATTTTGTTCTCTCCATATAGATCATATTCATATATATATATTTTTAAAATTACACATTTTAGACTAAGTTATGCTACATGAACCTACACATATCCCTTATGTTTTGTGAAAATTTGCAAGGACATATGTTGCATTTAATGGAAATTGAGAGATTATAAGACACTTTTTTTTTTACAAAAACTATCATTAGGAAAAACTTGAAATTTCATGGCCACATTTTCCCCAAAAGTGTAACCCATCTTCATGCATTCAACCATATGCATAATTAAACATCGTTCACTAACATATACATCAATAACAGACCACATACCAACATATACATCAATGATACAGCACATATGAATATACAACAAAAATTCACCATAGATATTGTTATCATCTAATGAAAGCTGGAAATTCCTAGTGTGATTTCCTATGTAGGGAGTGAACATATACATCAATAATAGACCACATACCAACATGTACATCAATGATACACCACATATGAATATGCAACAAAGATTCACCACATATATTGGTATCATTTAATGAACGCTGGAAATTCCTGGTGTGATTTCCTACGTAGGGAATCGATACACTCCATAAAAGGGTTTTGGTTTTCTGGCTACCACCATCCAATTCCATGCTTTCTTCGAGACCGTTATTAAAACAATAACCACTGCCCCAATTCCAATTATTACTCCTATCTCCAGTGCCATCATTAACATCTTTTCTTCCACAATATGCAACCATCCTACTTTAACATTGCTTTTTGCACCAACACCTCCCATTGATCTTGCTTTAATGTTTTTGCATGTTGTCAAAGGATACCCACACAAGCACTTGTTCCTTTGAAATGAAGTTACAGAGAAAGTGGAAAATTGTGTTCCTCTTGGGATTGAGCCGCATAAGTTATTAGAAGAAAAATTCACAACTGCCAACATTGATAATTTCAAGAGCTCTTGAAGAATCCCTCCAGTGAAATTATTATTGGCCAAATCCAATTGCTCCAAAATAGATATCTTACAGAGAGAAATATGAATTTTTCCTTGTAATTGATTCCAAGATAAATTCAGCAATCTCAAACTACTCAAGCTTCCTATATTTGTAGGAATTTCACCTGTGAAATTATTATTGGAAAAATCAAAGATTGTGTTGGTAGCAAACTCAAAAGATAAGTTATAATATCTTCCGTTTATGTCAATATCCATATCAAAATACACTATGTTGTTCATGTATTGCTTCACAAAAGACTCATTGTGCCAAGATACATTTATTGCATATCCTTGAAGTCTCTTAAGGTCAAGTGGTATCCCTCCACTGAATTTGTTACCAGATAAATATAAAATATATAACTGACTCAGATTTGTGATCCATTGGCCAATACCACCATAGAACTCATTATAACCAAGGCTTAAAACTTGTAACTTGTGAAAAGATGCAAAGTAACATGGTATCTCACCCATTAATCTATTATTCCAAAAATCTAGTAATACAAGTCTATTACAGTTAACAAAATATAAACTCAAAGGCCTAGAAAATTTATCAGAATGGCTAGAGAAATATAAGAATGAAACTGGAAGCCCTATGTCCAGATCTCCATTAAACATGCTCTTTGACACATCAAGGTCAGCTAATGAACCACAATTATGTAAGGCTGGCATTGGTCCTTCCAACTTGTTTCGTGATAAATCCATAGAATACAAATCTATAAGACTATTAAAGATGCTTCGAAGGATTTTTCCTAACAATTGATTATCATCCAAATATAGATATTGTAGCTTAGTACAACTGCCCACAGTTGGAGGAATATGACCACTTAATGAGTTCTGTTGTATAGCTAGGTATTCCAACTCAATTAGACGACCAAACTCTATTGTTATGGTACTTGTGAAGCTATTATTATGTAGATGGCCAATAACTTAGTGCAATTGTCGAGAGTTGGAGGGATCTAACCACTTAATGAAATGCTACTGAAGTCGAATATTCCAACTGAACTAGACGACCAAACTCTATGGGTATGCTCCCCATGAATTTGTTACAACCAAGATTGAGAGTTGATAGATTAGTGCAATTGGCAAGAGTTGGAGGGATGGGACCCTCTAGAACTAGAAGGTTGCTACCAAAGAGTGGGATGCCTTCTAAGTCTAACTGTTGCAACTTTACCAAATGCCCAAACTCTGTTAGTATGGTACTTGTGAATTTGTTCAATGAAAGGAAGACAACCAATAGCTTAGTGCAATTGACAAGAGTTGGAGGGATGTGGCCACTAAAAGAGTTGTCTGTCAAGTCAAGCAGTTCCAACTTTACTAGGTGACCAAATTCTGTTGGTATGGAACCTGTGAACCTGTTCCCTGTAAGGGAGAGGATCTCTAGCTTAGTAAAATTGCTGAGAATTGTAAGGACGCAGCCACTAAAAGAGTTTTATGACAAGTCAAGTTGTTCCAAGTTTACTAGATGACTAAACTCTGTTGGTATGGTACCTATGAAGTTGTTGTCAGCAAGGACGATCCTTTGAAGGCTTGTGCAACTAGACAGTGAAATTGGAATAGACCCCATAAGCATATAACTAATTCTGAGTGATTCTAGAATATGCAAGCGTATAATATGATTAAAGCTTAGGTCAAGCACTCTCAACCTTTTAAGCTGCCCAAATTCATGTGGAATTTCTCCTGTCAAATTCTGACGAGAAAGATTCAAAGTATGTAACAGGGAGAGGTTGCCAATAGAAGATGAAAGAGTATCTGTCAAATTTAAGACGGAAAGGATTATGGCAACTACTCTTGGATTGTGTTTTGAGGAGTTAATACCATACGAGGAGCATGCGTCTTCCCACTTCTTTGTTGTCTAGATGGAGAGCTTTCCAGAGGGATGTTTGATATGCTTCTTAAAAGTAGAAGGGCCTGCACATCCATCCACATTCGGGTTCGACGACTTTTCTCTAGCATTTGACGTCCATTGGAAACAAAACCTTGAGAAGCAGAATGAGACTGATGATCATATAGATGATCATCGTATAAACCATCTTCAGGATGAATATGGGAATGGGAATAAGTGAGAAAGCATAGAAGCATAGTGATGAGAAGAAGAAGCTTATAACCCATTTTGTTGTTGAAAAAAGGCAATAAGAAATTGCTAAAAATAGCACTACTAAAAATAACAGTTTGGGCATCAGTGCTAGATTGGGAAACAGGGAATGAAAAATGGAAGTGCTAAAAATAGAAGTTCTATTTTTAGCAGTTCAGGATGGATTCCTATTTTAGTCAGTCCCTGGACTAAAAATAGGAAGTAAAATTCAAATTTGGTCTTAACAGCAGTTTGAAATTAATTAATTAA
>APFE031629784.1:0-11862 GCA_000404065.3 Pinus taeda | reverse complement strand
TTATCTCTTTGAAGTCTTTTATTCTCCATATCCATCCTTGTTAGTTTGCTAGATAGGTACTTTATCACTTATCCATTTCCTCTATCCTCTATTCTTGTAATTCTCTTCCCCTTAAGGAAGTTATCTCCTCCTTCCCCTTTTTCTTCTCCTAGACCAGATCTACCTCTAGAATTTCTGATCGAGGTATAATTCACTTCTACCTCGAGAGAATTAGTTTGATTTTGGTCTAAGGAAGGAGACTTCCTCTCTCTCTGTGTGAAACCAAATTCTAAATCAAAAGCCCCAACAAAGAATACTTTTCAGCGACTTGTGGGGGTTTAATTTTAGAAGGCAAATTGTTATACATTTTATTAAATCGTTTAATAAAATCAGAGATATCCTCATCATATTTCTTCTTGATAGAATTGAAATCTTTGAGGATGTATCATTGGTCTCTCTTCTCTCCCCACTTGTGCAGAAAGGAATTCTCCATCTCCTCCCAACTGGTAATAGAATTAATGGGAAAAGATTTAAACCACTTCCTCACTTCTCCATCCAAGGATTGGATGAAGAGTCTCAGTAGTACATCATGATGCTCTAAATTTTGATTTCTGAAAAGGCACCAAATATCTCTATGTGTTCTATGATGTGATGTCGGTCTCTTCATTATACCTGAGCAAGAGCTTGAGATAGTCCTGTGGCATTGCATTTAGGGGTTGGGGAAAATTTAAGGGGGCATACTTGTTTAACAAGAAGCCTAAGACAACCATTTGGATTAAAGGCGGAGGTGTTTCTTGAATTATTGGAGGAGCTTGAGGGATAAACAATAGTAAGACAACAGACTGAGAGTGGAATGATGAACTATTCATACTATGCATGAGGCTTCTTTGGAGTGTGCCTTTTATTTCCTCAACTTCTTCTTTGACCTTTATGGATGCATTACTAATCAAATGATTGCCTTTTGGAGAATATACTAGAATTCTAGGAGGAAGTTCAGAACAATGAATTACTTCCCTCTGTGAACTGGATGCAAATGTTTCAGGAAATGAAGAGATAGTCACATCAGTACTTAGAGCCTTTTCTTTCCAAATTCTTCTGGAGATTATTCTTCCTAAGTCAGATACAGAGTGAGTACTTTTCTACGAGCTATTTGAGCGAGTATGCGGTCTCTAATAAGTGAAAATGATACTCTATAGTTTCAGACAGTGGGGTCACCAAGGTATTTATCATAATATTGAAATAGTGGATTCTCCAAGGTGAGATATCTTCAACCCTGACCTCTCTCACTCACCTAACAAAGGGAATGTAAATATTTGTCGTACCCAAGGATAAATATTTCACAATTTCGTTCCTCTGCAATTGTACTAGAAAGATGTTCTCTTTTTTTAGCACCCGTAGCACAAGTGCTTCAGGAGATATGGAAAGATTCCTAGAGACAAACTCTGGGTTGATTGTACATTAGTTCCTAAGACATCTTAACGAGAGGAGTGCTTTGGAAGATTAGCAATGGGGATTTTTTCTACACTCCAATTGTCATGTAGTTTGAAAAGATAATAAAGGGGGCTTGGTTCAATAGGCCTTCATCAAGGTAAACTCAAGCCAATACATGGATCCAAATGCTCATGGGGTAAAATGGGTCAATTTCAAAGAGAAATGTTTGGTCCTAGTCGCCGACACACAACAATAGGCAGCTTGATATTAGAGTTGTACTAAAATGAAAAGGAGGAGAGAAAGGAAAGAATCTGATGCATAGGGTTTGGAATAATATAAAATCCTAAGCAACAATATTTTGATAGAAGTATGGAAGACTAAAGAGGTGGAATGGCATAAACAATGTTGCATTAATTAAGATCCCAAGATCTATACATTATGAATACATTTTTTACTAATTAGCATATATAAATCTGTGCTCATATAGGTATTGTAGGCTATCGAATAACACAAGTAAATATGTTATTACCACAAGCATTGTTACTACTTAGCAACAAAATATACAACCATGAATAAGAGTGAAACTAGTAGCTTCATTACACTATTTCAGAGGGAGGAAAACATACATGAAGTGATAAACAAAGGGGAAACATACCACACATTTCTCTGATTGGAATCACCAAAGAGTTTCATTCATCATTCGAAATGAGTTTAATTCACCTGTCCATTTACATTTAGCAATACATAGCTCGAGTCCCTCCTAAACAGACAGATAGAACCAAAAATGGAATCAAAGAATTTGGACCCCTTAGGTGCAGAATTATAGAACCTTTCTTAAGTGTTTCTTCTACCTATTTATAAGGAGAGGGGGAGCTTTGAATCGGTTAAAAAATATCTTAGCCTAGAGCTCGCCGTCTAATAGACTAGTGGTCTAGGTGTGTGATAGCTCTGTTGCCTAAAATTATTACTAAGGATTTGATTCCTTTTTTGAAAATACACATAAATTATAAAATAAATAGAAATAAGCAAAATTGAAAGATGACTAAGGAAAATTTATTTCTTTCATTCCTATGAATTCCCTTGATCAGGCCACGTCTCTACCACAATGTGTCCCTCTATCTTCTCGTTCGGTTCCTGTCACTTTCCCCCTAACTTCTTCACTTCACCACTCTCTGCAGTTGGTAGCAATCAACTGCGGTGGCTTGTCACAGAGAAGAAGTGGATATTTTCTTGACAATCCTTCATTGTATGACTGAGTGGAGCTCCATGGTGAGCCATTAAGTCTTCCTGAGTCCTAATATCTCCATTCAATACCTTGGTTGTTGACCCATTACATATTTAAAGCCATGTAACACACTATCGAAACGTAACATGCCTCATAAAACAACCACAATGTAATATCAAGTGTTATACCTATCACAATCTTTACACATAATAAGCTCTGTGAAACAATAAACTCCAATCCCTTTAGGCCCCTTTTTATTTGAGCTCTTTCAGTACTTCTTCATCATATGATCAAGGGTTGTGACTAGGTTCTTATCCTTAAGGTGTTAGGGCCTTTAGACTCCTATTCAGGGACTATTTTCCTTTGTAAATGGTTAGGCTCCCTTCGTCCTTTAATTTTTTCTAGACCATGCGCTATCATGAAACTGGAGCCCTCTTATCGGAAGATCACATTCAGAGGTCTCACTATGGAGTGATGCATTATTCCATTGATCACCCTCTACGCTAACCCCTTTGATCTTTGGCTCTTCATGCAACTGCAGGTTAGGCCCTATGTCAGAGCTCCTTTATCAGTGGATCACAATTAGAGTTTTCACTAGGAGCAACAATGCTCATCCTCCGATCATGGATCATCGATGTGATGTCATCCTCTGCTGCATGTCACCTTTTGAGTGGTGACACATGTCACCATCTTTTGGCCCCTTAAGACCCCTCAAAATGTTAGATTTTCCTGCAACGTGTCCCCTGTACCGTGCTTCATGCTGACGTTAGCTGTCTCGTGTCCCTTATCGGAACCAACCATATGCTTTCAAGTATCATGTATCAGAACCAATCATGTGTAGCCACATTTCATTTATCAAATCCAATGATGCTCAACCACATGGCCCCCTCGAGGAGAGAGAAAATGTCAACCCTCTTCTTGTTTTGTGACTGATTTCCTTTACTAAATGTTTCAAGGAATTCTCGGTGCTTTAATTTTATAGGCTCAAATCCCAAAAAATTTAATCATAATCAGAACTCTATGTGATATTGCAACTTTGAAAGTGTATCACTTGTTTGATCGTCGATTGTGATGCGTCGGTCTCTTAATGTTTTTATTCCTTGGACCTCCTATGTGCGGGATTGATAATCACATATCGGCGAGATTCTTCTGGTATTGTGTTGCACCATGGACCTTTGATCACCAATATGTGGGATCGCTGATATGCTGGGACCCAGGATTTTACCCTTATGCATTTTCTCTTTGTCTTCTACTTTTTCAAGGGTCTTCAATCTACTCTAACATTTTAGTCCATAATCCATTTGAGGAGTTCGATATAGCATTTGAAAGCTAATTCTGGACACTATCCATTGGAGGGGGTTTGATTAATATTTGAGTGCTTATGTGGCTTAAAATATGGATGCTAACCTCTTTGATCTTTTTCCCTCTTTTAATAGCTAAAAACACATTTTGCAAACAGTGATAACATTGGCTCCACCTGGGGACAATGCCTTATTGGAAAGGTGTTGAGAACATGTACACTAGTAGCCTTCACCATTGGAAATGGAGTCAAAATTTATAACACACTTATACAACCAAAAATCTCCATGAACCTTTATTTGTAGGGAGTCCTTTCCTCATCGAACTAAAATGTAGAAAAGTAAATTCTAACAACTAGAAAATAAATGCTCAGCTAATAAGCTTATTTATATATAAATCCTTCTTATGTATTGGACATCAATTCACCAAAGTGAGTTCATCCCTCCAATGGTACTAGGTCATCATTTAGGTGTTGGACCTAATGCCTTCATGCTGTAGAACTCTGTGTCTGACAATACTTTCCTCCCATGCATTTGTTTGTTCTTCAATCACTTCTTCCCCCTCTTGATCAATCACCAAGTTTGAGAATTCCCCGAAGACCTCCATGAATCACTTAATTTGCTCATTATCTTCAAACACTTTCCATTGTTTCACATTTTTAGGCATTGAGGGTTAGTGTCTAACTTCAATTTCATATTTGAGCAGAGGTTTTTGGGTTGGCTTGAAGTTGCTGGCAACTTTAGCTAAAGAATAAACCATTCTGTTTCCTTCTCTTGGCAATAATAGGACATTAAATTCCAAGAATAAGTTGTCAATCAAGTCCTAAACTTCATTTTTGTAGGCCCTCAGTCGAGGGTACTTGGTTTTCCATTGGTCTTTGATCTGCTTGACTACCAATTCATATTCTCAAAACACGGTGAGGCAACCAATATTTTTATTCTTTGCCACATGCATGCCCAACAGTAGCACTTCATATTTTTACACATTGTTGGTGGCCCCAAACTCCAATTTGAAAGAAAGAGGAATTAAGTTACCTTCTAGAGATATCAATAATACCCCTGCCCCATTTCCCTCTTTTTAATTTGCCCCATCAAAATACAACTTCCATAGCTTGCTACATTCTTTGAGTTGTCGGTCTGATTGGACTGCAGGTTGTATCTATGCTTATTCTAGAATGAATTCATCTTATTCCACCATAAAGTAGGAAATGTCCCTTTATGTCCCATACACATGTGAATTTTCACAACAATCAGCTATGGTGACTTTTTTGATGAATCTGTATTCTCTATAGAGTCTCCTTTCCTCTCCACCAAAGATAGGAATGGTGGCATAAGTCAGATCCATCTTTATAGAACCTCCAATCTTAGATCCCTAGGACCTAGAAAAAAACATACCAAACCTTGTTGGGATGTCATATCCATTACCACACTTTTCACTGGGATTTGGGCCAAATGTACCACCAGGTGCTTTATCATCCACAAGAATTTGACCCTCTTAGAGTCAAAAGAATAGAGATCCTTATAGGGCCTAGTTATCTCTAGACCTAGTTGCTCCATTACAGATAATGGAATAAAATTATGAGAAGATTTAGAGTCTAATGTGTAATTGTGAAGCAGGAGGTCACGTATGACCAGAGTGACATAAAAACGTGAGGTGGAAGGATATTTCTCCTCAACATGTGGTCCAAGAATAACATAGGCCTTTCTTCTTATATGTTTAGACTGTCAAGGGGTTGGACTGAAGTGGAAGGAAACAAAAATTGAGAGACTTGGGCCTTATTAATGGGTTGTTTCAAGATCTTAGACAATGAGACTGGGATCTTGACCTTTTCAAGTTCTCTTTGGAGGTTAAAGAGATGCATGGTATTTTTCTCATGTGCTAGTTTCGAGAGGCTCCTTTTCTCTTTCAAGAATAGGTTTAGGGCGAGGAGGTGACTTACCTTCTTTAATGACTTCAGGCTAACAATTGTTTGGGTTGGAGAACTCTTCCTTTCTTGAGATAGTTGGGTCTATATGTCTATTTCCCTTATCAACAAACTTAGGGGGATCCTGGGAAGAATTACCTTCATTCTGATTTGGTGTTCTTGATCTATTTCTAGATGATCATAGACCATACTTCTTGTGTAATTGAGCTTGCATGAGGTCAGTGAACTTCTTGTAGTAGTCATCAATATCCTCATCATCCAGTGTGGCATGAAGCTCTTCAAACTTCCTCCTCTTCATATGTCTTGAGTTCTTGTTCCTCATCAAAGAAAGAGGAGTCCAAGTATCCCTGAAAATTTCTTGCATCCTGTGATGGTTCCTCTAGATCATCTTCTATGTACAATGGAGGATGAATATGATCTTGTTTCTCTTTCCTCTCCCTTTACATTAACTTTAGGGGAGGCCTTCTATTTCGGGGATTGTATCCCCGATTGCCAGCTAGGTATTTTTTTCTCTAAAGGATTTTATTCTCCAACTCCATCCTTGTTGGTTTGCTAGATAATTTCTTTATCAACTTATCCATTTCCTTTATCCAAGGTTCTTGGAATTCTCTTCAACTTGAGGAAGGTGTCTCCTCCTTCCCATTTTTCTTCTCTCCCAGATCGAATCTTCCTCTAGATGTTCCGGTCAAGGTATATTTATCTTCTACCTCGAGAGTGTCAGCTTGAATTTAATCTAAGGAAAGAGACTTCCTCTCTCTTAGTGTGAAACCAAATTTTGAATCAAAACTCCCAACAAAGACTACTTTAGTAGCGGCTTGTGGGGTTTTAATTTTAGTAGGAAGATTGTTGTAGAGTTTATTAAATCTTTTAATAAAATCAAAGATATCCTCACCATATTTCTTCTTGATAGCATTAAACTTTGTGAGGATGTATCTATGGTCTCTCTTATCTCCCCACTTCTACAGAAAGGAATTATCCATATGCTCCCAAGAGGTAATAGAATTGTTGGGAAAGGATTTGAACCACTTATGAAATTTTTTTGTAGTAATTTATTTATTTCTCCTACTTATTTACAATAGTTTATTAACCAATGCTTAAGTAAATATCAAAATAGTTTTAGCTACAAACTTCACAAATTAAGAACTGAAAATTAAGAGGAAATAGAAACATTAGCATATGAACAATCACATTGACACACTTGTTTTTGGACAATCGTCCTCGAGAAAAACAACATGGGAAAATTGGTGCAATAGATATGAGGGTTTTTATTATTGGAAATAAAAATATTAATACAATCTGGATGCCTAAGAGAAAATGGAAATCCACTTAGAGAAGATAACAGAGAATTTTCTCGCACTGATTCTGGAAATTTTATCTTGTCTCCAAATCCTGGATGACCCACCACACAATATCTGTGTGATCCTACACATCCGCTGCATGAATTCTGCATGGAGACTCCCTTTGGCCATGTCAACTTGGGTTGTTTCTTCTTATGCTACTGAGAAATCGAGATTTATCTTGACAATCACCCATAATGATTCTTTGCACTAGTCTTTGCTTATCCCCCAACACTTCTACGTCAACCTCTTCCAGCTTCTGCGTTGTCCCTTTGCGTCAGACTCTAATAAATGGCTAAGATTAAAACTTGACATGATGTTCCTTCTAGATCATTTCCACCCATATTTTGATTAATACCCATTAATACTTTAATTTTCCTAAGTTTAGACTTAGGAACCCCATTAAAAATATTAATTATTTTAATAAAATACAATCCACGTGAAATTTCATCAAATAGTTTATGGGTTCTTTAGAACTCATCTTCCTTAGCATCTCCACCAAATTTCAAGGCTAGAGTTCTTCCGATGCTACCATAAACTAAGACTCCCTCTTAGCGAGGAAAGTTCTCTAGGAACAATATCCAACTACATATTGCTCTGTCTCTGAAGCACTTCCTTTCTGCACTATTGCTTCCATCAACACTATGTTACTACTACAATTGTACTACTACCCATGACACTGCCATTGCCACTACTATATTTGTACTATAACTCCCTCTCAAATGTTGCATCACGCTATTGTAAGGGATTTTCCAACATACTCATATGTTCCCAAAATTGAACAAACTCTTTTCTTCCTAGAGCCTTGGTGGGTACATATTCTACCTGATTTCTTGTGGGAGTATACTCCAACTGTGCCACCCCACGCTGAACACATTCCCTGATAAAGTGACATTGAATATCAATGTGTTTGGAGCGATCATGAAACACTAGATTTTCAGATAGCTTGATACAACTCTGATTATCACAACAGATCTTTGTCGCTTCTATCCTTTTCCTAAATATATTTACAAGCAATTTCCTAAGCCATATAACTTCATATGTTGCTTTGCTAGCTTCCATATACTCAACTTCAACAGAGATCAATGCTACATATTTTTGCTTCTTATTGCACCAAGAGGTCATCTCATATCCAATACAAAAGCAATACCTAGTGGTACTTTTCCTGTCTACTGAAATTCCTACCCAAACTCCATCAGTGAATCCACTCAATTCGATATCATCGCCCTTGGTGTATGTTAATCCAAAATTGATTGTTCCCCACACATACCTGAGAATGTGCTTTGTTGTTTCCCTGTGCACCATTTTTGGTTTTGCCATGAATTGACTAAGGGTGTTGACAACATAAAATATGTATGGAGTGGTGTTGACCAAATACATAAGCGACCCAATGAGATATTTGTATAAGGTGGGGTCCACTTCCTTGTCTCCAGAAGCATCTATATTCTTCCAATTGGTAATCATATGAGTTTCTATAAGTCAACAATCATGCATTTTGAATCTTGTCATATTTTCTAATGCATATCTACCTTGGCCAAGGAAGATCTCACCATCCTGCTGCCAAAATTCCAATCCCAGAAAATAGCGCATTAGCCCCAAATCCTTCATGTCAAATTTTGTTTCTAGGTTCTTCTTGCAATCCTTTATGAGTCTGGTTGATCCTCTCAAAAAGAGATCATCCACATACAATGTCAGAATTAGCGGCTCACCTTCTACCAATAGATAATAAATATTGGGATCAACATTGCTCTTGATGAATCCCAACTACTGTAAGTAGCTATTAATTTGACCATACCAAGCTTTTGGTGCTTGTTTCAGCCCATAAAATACTTTCTTCAACCTACACACATGATTTATCTTTCCATTTACTTCGAAACCTTCAAGATGTTCGATATATACCTCTTCTTGACATCCATTTTGTGAATCTACCATCTCATCTGTGCTGCAAGAGATATAATGGATCTGATATATGTATACTGAGCTACTGGGGCAAAGGTTTCCTCATAGTCTATTCCTTCCTTTTGAACATATCCTTTTGTGACAAACCTAGCCTTGTACTTGTCTATGCTGCCATCTGCAGCATACTTGATCTTGCAGATCCATATCAAACCTACAACTAATTTGTTCTCTAGTCTTGGTACAATTTCTGAGACATCATTTGTCATGATGTAATTGTATTGTTCTACCATGGCATCCACCCATACCTAGTGTTGTACAACTTTTTGGAAACTGAATGTTTCTTCGACCTGAGCAACCAATGCTTGGTTCTTGTCAGGTTGCCTACACTACCTTTTCTCGGCTCTAGGAGATCCAATGAATTCCTCTGCATCCCTCAAAATCTTTCGTACTTCTTGGCTATTCCTTCCACTAGTGGTGGGAGATTCCATTTGTTACTTTTCCTGTCGTTGAACCTTCTCTGACATTCTTGGCTCCTCTTCGCTTGAGGAGATGTTAGTAATGATTACGGTGCTTGAACCAGATACTTGTATTCCTACCAGATTTGATCCATGTTGCTAGATCAAAGGAGCATCCTCAGCCTGTTCTTCAAACGAAATGTCTCGATATTTCTTGAAAGCTATATCTTCCATGAACTTTGCATCTCGCCTTATTACAATCTTCCTACTACTCGAGATCTAGATTCGATACGCCTTTCAAGTCTCATTGTAACCCACGAGATACCCAACTTTGGTAGTCTGCTCTAACTTGCTCCACTTCTCTTTTGGAATATGGAAACAAGCCATAGTCTGAATATCCTGAGATGACTAACTTCTATCTTCTTTTCCATGAAAACCCCCTCTCACGTCTTCTTTCTTAAATCCCTGTGAGGATTCCTGTTCTGAATGTATACAACAGTGTTGCATGTAGAAATTTTGAATAATATGACACTTATTCACAGAGATTATCTTTATTATACACTATTTGCGAAATGATGCATAATACATAACCTCCTCTACTTTGATCATCAATTTTGTGGAATTAAGAAACAATCGAATGCGCACATTGAAGCATCAATCACACACATCAACACAGTATATCACGGGGAAAGCATGCAGCTGAAAACCCCCAACTATCTGTATATTATATTGATTAAGAACATGTAACAATACATAATACAATACTCCTCACAAGTACTCAGCACTATCACCACCTGTTACACACAAACTAGCTTAGATCTGAATCAAGTCACTGGCTCAAATCTCCTCCGCTGTTTGCCTGCCTCCACTGCACAATCCTGCATTAGAATAGAATGAGAATGGCTTATCCAAACTCATATTTCCCTTGTGTGACACTACACAATCCTCATTGGCAATCTCAATCCACTGATTGTGCAAATCACATGCACAACTATAGTCACAACTGACAGCTGTCTTACCCTTTCACTCATCTCTAACACTTGTCTCCACTAAACTGTCCATGCACTGAGTTAACTGAAGTATTCCTCAGTTGATTCATGAGTTAATAATTAGTGAATTAATTAATAATTAATTCACACCACTCATCATTATTCTATTTGTCAGTTAGACTAAATACAACTAGTTCAACTAAGTCAAACTGAACACAACTCCATCAACTCCTCATTCAACTCCACAGAACTCAATCATTGAAGTTCTAATTGAAGTCCTCCATGCAATAGCTCAACTAACCCATAAGAAAAGCATATTTCCTTCTGGAAGTTGCATGTGCCACATTCATAGCTCGAACTGAAGTGCTGCAAGAGGATAAGATAATGTTTATAGTCCAAATATTATTAAGAGCTAATAATATTCGATTGTTCTATATTTAGACTGGCAGTCTAAAAATAGACTATGCCCATATGTCTAAAAATAGAAGTCCATCTATTTTTACTAACATGACCAATCATCCATAAATAGCATCCTGCAACTCATAGACCATGATCCATATGTCTAAAAATAGACTTTGCGCCAAAAATAGCCTGCGGGACCACTTAGTAGGTGACTTCTTTTCACTAAGCTCCATCATCTTGTTGCATTTTCAACACTCCTTCTCAACAAGATATGGATTATCTGCAACCCCTATCCTGCAACTCTGGAATGTTCTGCATGCAACACATCTACCTGGTCCACTTGCTCCAACAACACTTGGAACAAAAACACTCCTAACTGACCCCTCTGTTGGGCTAGGAACATACTCTGATGCTGAATCTCTCCTGCTACTAACAAGTGCTCCCTCTTTGACATATGCGCTACTGTAACATATCCATGCATCTCGCACCATTTCACACCTCTCTGTGCCACCTAGCACTGTGCAAAACACTTGTGCCTCTCGCATTGCTGCAGCCTGCTATCTATGTGCTATCTTGGGATTCCCTGCATTGTCACTCTCTCTGCCGCTCCATCCGCATCTATCTCTACCCAATTAGTTAGTTCCTGCTACTCCACATCGGGGCTCCTGTAGCAAGGTCTCATCCAAGAGGTTGGGTACCTCAAGGATCCTGCCCCTCCTCCTTGGGACTATCAATCTATATCGCACCACCTCCTACCTGGAGGTATGGCTGCATGTGATCCCTCAGCCCACCTGGCTCGAAGTTTCCCCCTATTGGAGGTCTCTGCATGAGTAGATGTCTCTACTCGATCTCCTCTCAGCTTCTCTTGTTGTGGCTGCTCCACAACCTCCTGAAGCTGCTGCACCAATCATGGCTCCTCCAC
>APFE031629783.1:1135-116788 GCA_000404065.3 Pinus taeda | reverse complement strand
AATCCCTCTATTGTTATTTTTGTGGCTTTATATTATTATTGTTAGGTCGGTTGGGTTATATTGTGACTCCTTAGAATCATATATATAGAAAGGAGGTTTTGTCATTTGAATCATCCAAGAATTGTTCATTTATGTAATGTAAAGGAGGTTGCCCCCTCAAAGAGGCTGAATTCTAAGAGGCTGAATTCTAAGGCGTTGATCTATCTTTTCTTGAGCTGGTTTCATAACAATGATATTGGCCCATAATAGTTCCATGGCTTGCCCAAGGGTTCCTTTAGTGTTAGATATTTCTCTATGGCCTTCAATATTTCATCCATTCTGGCAGCTTTCTACACTTCTTCCTTGTGCATGATCTTGGCAAGCGTGCAATCTATTTCCAAGCTTGTCACCTGTTCTTTCAGTTCGTTCATTTTTGTATCCTATATAGACATTTCCTCCATGGCTCTGACCAACTTTGCTGCTTTTTCTCCTGATGCACCTGCTGCTGATGTAGACTCCATTGAAACTGGTTTTGATGTAGGCATGGGAGTTGTGGGAGCCAATGAGGCTACCAGTGTTGAAGGGACTACTATTGAGACTATTGGGATGACATTTGGAGATGTAGTGGCAATATCACTTTTGTTTAATTGAATTAAAGTGTCTAATTCTTTCTCTGCCTCCTTTAAATGATCATTAAGTTTTAATACCAAGCCATCAACTCTTCATGTCTAGTTTGGCTCTCTAAGACCTCTTTTGTTTAGGGATGTTACAGCTGAGGTATCTTATATTGTTTCTTCAATGAAGCAATGTCATCATTTTTCTTCTTTATCAGTTGTTCAGTGGCTTTGATATCTTTGGGATCATGTCCCAATTCAATCACAAAGTCTTCCAAAGACTTTATTCTAGTATCCTTGGCATGTGAGGATGCCTTCTCTAATTGATATTGAGCTGAGATATTGCTCAATGAATTTTGCAACTGATGAGCAGTTATGGCTTTACCTGTGAGGGTGGAGTATATCATCTCTCCAGCCTATTTTTGCAATTAAATTTGGTCTATGGGATGAATATCCCTTGCCATCACTTCAAAATAAACTCTCTTGAAATCTATTGATGTCCTTGGTTGTTGTGCATTTGGTTTTATTAAGGACATCTGTAATTTTCCCTCCTTGATGTCAAAAGTTGACATCAACCTTGTCTGATTGGTAGGTGTGAGTTTGAGATACTAAGCATAAGTTTGGGCCTTTAGTTTCTCATTTCTCATCTTGATCTCTTTATATCTATCTTTTATATCCTTATCCTTATCAGCAGGCCTATTGAATGAGGATACTTCTACACTTAGCTTTCTTTCCAAATATGGGTCCGTGATATGGATGGCCCCTGTGTTTCCTCAGATAGAGTTGTGCCTTTAGTTTTGTCCAGCTTAATATCAGTTATTTCTACTGAGCCTTTTGTGTCTTCCTGCTCTAAAACAGGATTTAGCCTAGGTCTTTTGCTTTGACTGATCCCATACTGTACATTTGATATGCCCATTCCTGAACTTGAGGGTTCCTCCCTGGTCCTTTTGGGGTTTTTTTCCTCATTCTGAGGATTCTAAATGATAGGAAGGGTGCTTATGGTTGGCTCTTGTTGTTCAAGTACCTACAGAAACAATCTCTCATCAAACTATCTTTCTAAGTCACTTAAGGCATTCTCTACATATACCTTTGTATTGTCTCTATCTACAAGAGTGTTTTCCACCCACTCAAATTGATTTGCATATCTTTCTATCTCTAGTATGGGGTGCTGAATATAAGGTCCCAACTTGGCCTTATTTCTTAATCTTGTCATAAATTCTTGAGGGTCATACCTCCACATGAAACTCTTTTGGAAGTTCATTTGTTGAAAAATTTGGTCTGCCTCCTTTGTTGCCTCTCTAGAATTGCAGCTGAAAGGGCCTAACTGGTTTTGTACTTTGAATTGTGATCTTTTCTTGGCCGAAACAAAATTTATCTCATCAAAGTTCATTATTTGTCTATAGTACTCTAGAGCAAATATCCTCATGGGGAGGTATTTGGGTAGTTTATATGGTGCAAGTTGGCAACCATAAATCCTTATCTCTGTGTGGTTTTGGTAAAGGTACCAATCTCCCACTTTGCTTTGTTTAGACAACTGAAGGACCCTTTTTATCTCTGGGCTTATCTTGGGTGGAGGGCTTCCTTTCAGCATAGTCATGACTAGATGAACAAAAGAATCTATGAAATCTAAATAGGTATATGGTGACTCAAACTTATGGAAGAGTGGGGTCCAAAAAATGACAAACCTGGGCTAGCCTTTAGTATCCAGATTCTAGAGGGGAAAAGGAAATCTATCTGGCTGATAATATAGGAACATATGGTAGAGGACAGATGAGTATTTGAACACTCTTTCATTGTGCATCTTGTTGAACTGTTCATGCATTCTCTCAGCTATGAACTCAGCATAATTGTACAAAACAGTAGGAGGTTGTCTTGGGGTATAAATTGACATGAAGTCCAGGACAAGTTCATCAACAATTTCATCAGTAGAGCAGCCTCAGACACATGATATCATGGTGATGATTTGTTTTCCCCTTTCAAAGAACATGGAACAAAGATATGGGGGGGAATTTTAGGAATGTTAAGCTCTTCAACAATGCAATCTTGGAACAACTGGGCCAGTCTAAAGGGACTTAACTTGGAATATTGGTGTAACAAATCTCCAATTGAGAGTGTAGTCACGTTTGGTCCTAGTTGGAGTTGCAGCATTTCATTTATGGAATCAATTGTAATGGTGAATAGAATCTTTTGGTCAGGGGACATAACATCTCTCTGGCTAGGAATGTAGTAGGCATGGCACTAGTGGACAATTTCAGGGAAAACATATATCTGTGGGAACTGGTATTTGGGCAAATTTGACTCCCAAAGGCCAATATCATCAGCATGGTTGAGGTATTTCTCCCTACTTAAACAATGGATTTTAAGCATGAGGCCCTAGGTAGATGTATCCTTAATTTTGAAATCCCTGTCAGCCAAGGGAAGGTGGTCGAGCTCCAAATGGGGAGTTGTGATAAACATCGAGGACAACAGGGGCAGCCATAATTTAGTTCTTGTGGATTTAAATTAGGCTTTACATGTTTATTCGGAATTTTTTCATGGAAACTGGGATTTTTCAGAGGTTTTGGCCATGGGTTTTAAAATTTAAATTATTTATTCAATTAATTTCACTTAATTGAAACATTGTACAAGGTTGAGCATTTCTGAATTTGAAAGGGCGAGTGATAATTTGTGGTAAAATACCTGGAATTGGGTGAATAATCTGCAACTTTGGAAGCAGCTGCAGAGGTTTGAATGGTTCTGGTATGGACTGAGAGGTAGACTAGGGTCTCTGTAAATTTCTTCGAGGGTGAATTTGGAGTTTAAATGGTGAATTCAGCATTTGCAAGAATTGTTAGAGCTCCAAGAAACTCTCCTAGGTTGTAGCTCGGAGATGCCTGGTAACATATAAATTCAAATTATTGTTGCAATGGATGAATGGATGAATGGAAGGAATGATGCTTGTTCAAGCTAGATAACCACTTCTACTTTGTTTCACTCTAGACATGTGTGAACGCCCCCAAACTACAAGGCTTTAGACCACCCGCTACTCACAGTTTAGAGATAAGGTGAATATGGAGAATACTGACCACACCAGCAGATGCACAAGACCTTGTGATGGCGGGCTGCAACTAGTAAGAAGCTTGTAAATCTATTATACTAATGCACAGATAGGATGATAGCTTTCTGCCACTAGATAGAAAGAAACCTGGGTACCCTGTTCAATGATACATTTAACAATCTAACACATAGATAGGATGATAGCTTTCTAGTGCTAAACCTTAAAGATCAAGAATACAGCATATCAGGTACAGCTTAGAATAGAGAGGAAATGGAAAGTGAGTAGTTAACAGCAAAAGAAGCTTGTATTAGCTGAAAATGAAGACGAGATGTTGCAAGTGGCAAAATATCCACAGTCTCCGGAAGTTGAACCTTACATCAAAAAATCAACCATCAACCCTGATTACATTTTGTTTTTTGGTATTTATAGATTTTACATTACAGGGCACTTGGGCCAATTAGGTATGGAGGGGTCATTATTGACCACCAACTGCCTTTAACCGCCTAATGGAGTCCCTGACTGTTTTTGCTTGTTGTAGTGGGAAAATCAGATCTTCTCAGGTGTTGTGTTGTCCTCTTAGGAAGTTGGAGTGTTTGTATCAGCGAGTGTTTGTATCAGCGAGTTTCCATAACTGATAAGTACTGCTACGGGGTCGTGCGTGTCCTTTCTTTCCCTGAGCCATACTGCCTGTTAAACATGGTTGTTGAGGCTTTACTATGATTGGTATAGGCATGCTAGTCACCTTCTTCCTTCGGACGAACGGAGTGGTCAAAGGACTTGGGGTGCATGGGTGAATCGACGAGTTAGATGAGCAGAGATAATGGTCGTCGAATCAAGGGAACGGATGGCGGAAATGGCTCTACGGGAGTTATAGGACGAGGTGGGAGTGGATTGATTTTGGGCCATTAGATCAGGGGCAGCTTTATCTAATGGTGATCGGGCGGTGAAGTTGCACAGTAGTTAAATGGGCGGATGGACAAGTTAGGTGGTAAACGATATTGATCACACCGCCTTTGAACTTAAAGGGGTAAAAGGACAGGGGCGTGCGATCCCACTCAGAGGCCGACACGTAGTGGCGGATGAGAGAGAAAAATTGCTCTCATCACGCGCTAACATTTGGGTGAGTTGCTGGCGCGAGGAGAGTGAATGTCGTCAGATCTCAGCGGGGATGATCGGACGGTCAAGAAATGGTCATGCAGGTCGCTTTATCGGGTGCGACGGGAACTATTGGATCAGCGGGGAAACGATTAAAGTTTTAGCATGTGCGCACGAGCGTATGGGAGGGTTTTATGAAGGTTTAGGCCTTTGCGCTTGGGGCTTAAAGTAAAAAAGGGGTTTTGCTGGGTTTAGAGGGAAAATAGAAGAAACGGAGATGGAGAAAGGATAGGCGGGGTAGAGAAAAAGGAGAAAGTGACCATTATGAGCTTCTTTTGAGCACAACTAAGCAGACCGAGCTCATCTATGACCTTAGAGAATCATCCTTATAAGCAGAGATAACACTGGCTCCTTCTAGGGATGGGATCCCCCCTGTGAGGTCTCAAGAACTGTAGACCATTGCCTTTCCTACAAAAACCAAATCAGCAAAATTTCCTAGTGTTCCATTGGGCATGGAGTCTAACTGAGCCTACACTAAAACTTATAAAACAACATATTTACAACATTAGGGCCAAAAGACCTTAAATTACATAATCTTTCAAAAATAACCCATTAACTGGGCCATTAAAAAATTGTCTCTCCTTCCATGCTTTACAACATGAAAGTATTGTTCCCCTAGATCTGAGAAATGATAAAAGGCCCAGTCCACAGAGCATCAAACTTCCCATGGTTTCCTTTCTTTTCCTTGAGTGCATCCCATTTAAGAACCAAGTCCCCAAATTGAAAACTATCTATCTTTTCCTTTCTTTCAAAGGCTTCCTTGATTCTCTTATGATGTGCTGCAGACCTTTTGACCAGATGTTCTCTGATTTGATGCACTTCCGCTAAGTCACTGATCCTCCTCGCCATATTTTCTTCATCTTTTTCTTCCTGTAAGAAATTTACCACAGGGAGGGTTAACTAAATTAGGAATACAGCCTCAATGCCATATACCAGCATGAATGGAGAATTCCCTGTGGATCTCTTGGTAGTCACTCTATCAGCCCACAATGCATATTTCAGCTTGGAATCCCAATTCTTTTTGTTGTCTTCCAGCAGCTTTTTGATTATCCTTATCAGGCTCTTGTTATAATATTCTGCTAGACCATTGCCTTGAGGGTAATATGAGGTGGAATGTACCAATTTAATGCCCATTGAGTCACACATGTCCACCAACTCTTTTTCCCTGAAGGCTGCTACATTGTCTGTAATTAATTTATGTGGGCAGCCAAACATGGTGAGAATATTTTCAGTTAAGAACTTCATGACCATGTAATGATCGGCTTTCTTGGTAGGGATGGCCTCAATCCACTTATTGAAGTAGTCAGTGGCTACTAATATCCATCTGTGCTGGCCACTAGAATGTGGGTTAATTTCTCCTATGAAATCCAAACCCCATTGCTGGAAAGGGCCACTAGCACGTATTAGCTTTAAAGGCAGGGACTTCAACTATTGTTTTCCTTCAAATATTTGGCACCTGTCACAAGATTTAACAAATGAAAAAACATCAGAAAATAGGGTGGGCCAATAGTACCCAGCTCTGAGAATCTTGTGGCATGTGGTTTTCCAGTAGTGATGTCCTCCACATATGCCGGAATGAAACTGCAGCATAACCCCCATGGATTGTTCTTTGTCTAGACACCTCCAAAGAATTCCAGAGGGGTCCCTCCAATAGAGAAAGTTTTCATGAATGCAACATTTGGCTGCCCAAAGCTTGATAGTTCTAGCTTGGCTTGAACTAAGGTCTGGAGGAACTTCTAGCTTCAGCAAGAATTGGGCTATTGTAGAGTACCATTCACAAGAAGCTATATTTTCTGCCAATCACTGGTTTTGACCTAGTCCAACTATTTCTTTTGAAATTGTGCCTATCCAATTCATGTCCAACATCCTGCAATTTTCTTCAGCCATCAATATAGCCAGGCCCTAACCTCTGACAAGCTTGGTGGGCTTCAATTCTATGTTGAATTCAATAAGCTTTGCAATCCATTTAGCCCTTCTTCCATCAGCATCTAGTTGTGTTAGGACATTTGTTACTGAAGCAGAGAGCACATATGCAATTACCTTGGAATGCAAAATGTATATTTTGAAAGCTTTCAAAGATTTGATAAGATCATATGCCTGTTTTTCAATGATATCATACCTCAGCGTAGCATCCCTTGAGGTTTTGCTAAAGAATGCCACTGGATGCTCTAAACCTTCATCATCTGCTTGCAATAAAACTGCTGCAAGGATGTCACCTGAAGCAAATGAAAATATATGGAACTCCTTGTTATAGTCTAGGCTAATCAAAGTAGGAGCTTCCATAATGGCCCTTTTGATGGCTTCAAAGGATCTCTTTGTTGCATATGTCAATTTGATTTCTGATCCCTTTTTTAGCATGGAGGTGATGTGTTTTACAAGTTCTGCAAAATTAGGAATAAACCTCCTTACAAAGTTTATCTTGCCTAAAAAGGATTGGATATCCCTTTTTGATCTTGGTACAGACAAAGTCTGTATTTCTTTCACTCTTTCTGGATCAATTTTGACACCTGCAATAGAACAATGTGTCCTAACAACTTGCCCTCTTCTAAAGAAAACTGTGACTTTTTAGGATTGACTGAAATCCCAAACCTTCTGCACTTTAGAAACACTTTCTTCAAATGCTACAAATGGCCTTGATGGTTGTTGGAGTATACTGTTATATCATCTAGGTAGATAAGAACAAAATTATGCTTCTCTCCTACAAATGTTATATCCATAGCTCTCTGAAAGGTGGCTCCAGCATTCATTAGCCCAAAAGGCGTCTTGGAATACATAAAAGTGCCCCATAGAGTGGTGAATGCAGTCTTTTGTTGGTCATCTGGATGTACAAAAACCTGGTTATATCTTGAAAATCCATCCAGGAAAGACATCACTTTGGCTCCTGAGACCTTCTACAGCAAATGCTCTATCTTAGGCAAAGGATAATTATCCTTTTTGGAACACTTGTTCAGGTTTCTGAAATCAACACAGAGCCTGATTTCTCCACTCTTCTTCCTCACCACAACCAAATTGGCTACCTACTTTGAATATCTCAGGGGGACTATGATTTTGGCAACCAACAACTTCTTGATTTCTTTTTCAATCAAAGGGAGGAGCAAAGGATTTATGAGCCTCAGTTTCTACTTAAAAGGGATGGTGTCTTTCTCTAAGGGAATTTTATGCTAGATTATCTTTTTGTCATAAGTTTTCAGGTCACTATATTCCCAGGAAAAAACATAAGCAAATTGCTTCATTATATTGTAGTACTCAGAACTTTGGGCAGCAGATATATGGGTGAATAGATTTATATATCTTGGATGATCTGGACTCCCTATGTTATGCCTATGGACTGCAGATTGATCTTCTTTTTGGGTAGCTTTATAAGGCACATCATTCTAGTCAAACAGCGTCTCTAGCGGCACTAGTCCTCTAGGTATATGATTTCTAGGCAGTTGCACAATGCTATTTTTTCCAATTTTGTTTCTAAGCTAGGGTTGGGGACTTTCCTCCAAGGCTTCATTCTCTTAATCAATTTGCATTTCATAGAATTCATCAATGACTTGCAGAAAGCTATTTACCCCATCATCATCCTCAATGACTTTCCAATGCTGGACATTATCAGGCAAGGATGGTCTATATTTGATCTGGACTTCATAAACCAATTTAGGGGGCATGGGAGGGATGAACATGCTGGCAGACACAGCAAGGGAATTAGCAAGCTGATTTTTTACTCTAGGGATATATGAGATACAAAAACTATCAAAAGAATATTTGAGTCTCAATGCCTCATCTCTATATGCCTTCAGCCTTGGGTGCCTTGCTTGAAACAATTTTTTCACTTGCTGAATAATAAGATCAGCATCTCCAAACACCTTTATATTTCTAATCCTCTATCTTTGGCAGCTTTTAAGCCCAATATCAGATCCTCATACTCTGCTATATTATTGGTGACCTAAAAAGTCAGCTTGAAAGACAGATGTATGTTTTCTTGTTTTGGAGATACCAACACCACTCTTGCTCCTACAGTTTCCCTTGAGCAGGCTCTATCAAAGAACATCTCCCAAGCTTGTGTTCCCTCTCCTTCCATAGCCTGGCTTTTTGGTTTCCTGATCTACATTGAGGCCTTCTGAGATTCTTCGATTTGGAGAATGTATGCCCCAAAGTCAGTGTCCACAAAGTAAATAGGATGATTAGAAGGATTCTTCTCATCACTGATGATATAGGCCAGCTAGGCTTCTCTGTACAGTCTTCTTCTTTCCCCTCCAAAGACTGGGACAGTGGCATAAGATAAGTCATTTTGTAATGTCCCACCTAGTCTCTTAATCCACCCTCTGGACAGTAGCATGCCAAACATAGGGGGGAACATCCGCTACCACAATATTCGTCATCATGCTCTTCGTGGGCAGATGAGTTAGGGTGATAGCTAAATCTTTGATCAACCCCAGACACTTCATTTGCTCTTCTGAATGGATTTGGATTTCTTGGAGAAAATGTGTTTGGAAGCCTTGCTTTTCCAGAGCTCTGCTGAACCTTCAGCTTAGATATTTCAGCAACCAATGACTCTATCATTTTAGTCATTTTGTCTAATTTAGGTTCTGAAGATGAAGCAGATGAAAAAGAAGCCTCACCTCTCTACCTTCTTCTATTAGCATGGTCTTTGAGTTTCTCTGCAGCCATGATATTAGATTCTACCTCTAAAGCTGCATCTTGCATTTAAGCTAGAGTGGCACATCTTCTTTCTCTCAATAGCAGGCAGAAATCCGAGTCAAAAGCGTTGGCATATGTGAGTTTGGCAGAGGTGGGGGTAAGCTTTACTTCAGGTGGTATCTTGTTATACATATGGTTGAATCTTTTATTAAAATCTGACAATGATTCCCCATTTTCCCTCTTGAGGTTTCCAAACTCAGTATGGTAATATAGCAAGTCTTTTTTATCCCCCCAATGCTTCAAAAATACATCATCTAATGCTTCCATGTCTTCTATAGATCTAGGGGCTAGTTCTCTGAACCACTTTCTAGCCTCTCCATCAAGGCTCTGGACAAATACTCTCAGCCACACATCATCCTCACTAATATCTAGGTTATCAGCATAATTATAAAAAGACTCAAGGTGTTCTTTAGTTGTTACTCCCTTTGTACCAGTGAACTTAGGCATGTATTTCTGATACTCTCCTGCAGGCATGGCATTCAAAGGGATAGGCAAGACCAGGGGCCCATACCTAGCAGCTATGATTCTTTCCATCTTTGTGGGTGCTTGTTGGCCTTCCATGACTAGGGTAGATGGAAGAGTATTGGTTGTTTGGATGATAGGAGACTGAGGAACGAATGATAGAGATAAAGGAAAATGATGGATTGTATGGGAGGCTTTCTTTGGACTGAGATACAAAGGGGAACTTATTGAACAAGGAGCTTTATGAATCTCTAGGAAATTTTCTTCATTGATAGTATTAGGCTCTATATTTTCAACATGAACATGCTCAGCTACAAGCCTCTTTGGCAGAGATACATAAGATTGTTTAGGCTTACCTAATCTTGATGCTCCTTTCTATGATGTTTTTCTTTTCTTGACAATCTTCTCAGGGTTAGGCACTGGGTCAACTGGTGATTTCTGAGGATTTCTCCGAGTATGCCTCACAAACTGAGCCAGAACTATAATGTGGAGTCGTTAATAGGTTGGTCCTCCAGTAGAGTCGCCAGATAGATGATTACAACTAGAAATGTGTCCAGACTTTGTCTATCATCAAAGCTAGAACTGTGTCATTCTCCTAGGGAAGCTGAGATTCAATCTCCTTTCCCCGGCAGTGGCGCCAATTAAGTTAGAGCTCCAAGAAACTCTCCTAGGTTTTAGCTCAGAGATGCTTGGTAACATATAAATTCAACTTATTGTTGCAATGGATGAATGGAAGGAACAATGCTTGTTCAAGCCAGATAACCACTTCTACTTTGTTTCACTCCATAAATGCATGAATGCCCCCAAACTACAAGGCTTTAGACCACCTGCTACTCACAGTTTAGAGATAAGGTGAATATGGAGAATACTGACCACACTAGCAGATGCACAAGACCTTGTGATGGTCAGCAGCAACCAGTAAGAAGCTTGTAAATCTATTCTACTAATGCACAAATAGGATGACAGCTTTCTGCCACTAGATAGAAAGAAGCCTGGGTAACCTATTCAATGATACATTTAACAATCTAACACATAGATAGGATGATAGCTTTCTAGTGCTAAACCTTAAAGATCAAGAATAAAAAATATCAGGCACGGCTTAGAATAGAGAGGAAATGGAAAGTGAGTAGTTAACAGCAAAAGAAGCTTGTATTAGTTGAAAATGAAGATGAGACGCTGCAAGTGGAAAAATATCCACAATCTCCAGAAGTTGAACCTTACATTAAAACATCAACCATCAACCCTGATTACATTTTGTTTCTAGGTATTTATAGATTTTACATTATAGGGCACTTGGGCCAATTAGGTATGGACGGGTCATAATTGACCACCAACTACATTTAACCGCCTAATGGAGTCCTTGACTGTGTTTGCTTGCCGTAGTGGGAAAATCATAACTTCTCAGGTGTTGTGTTGTCCTCTTAGGTGGTTGGAGTGTTCATGTCAACAAGTTTCCATAACTGATAAATGCTGCTACAGGGTCATGCATGTCCTTTCTTTCCCTAAGGCATATCGCCTGTTAAACATGGTTGTTGAGGCTTTACTACGACTAGTATAGGCATGCTGATCACCTTCTTCCTTCAGACGAATGGAGTGGTCAAAGACGTGGGGTGCATGGGTGAATCGATGAGTTAGATGAGCGAAGATAATGGTCATTGAATCAAGGGAACAGATGGTAAAAATGGCTTTGCGGGAGTTATAGGACGAGGTGGGAGTAGATTGATTTTGGGCTGTTAGATCTGGAGCAGCTTGATCTAACGATGATCAGGCGGTGAAGTTGCGTGGTAGTTAAACAAGCGAGCGGATAGGTTAGGTGGTAAACGGTATTGACCGCACCGCCTTTGAGCATAAAGCGGTAAAAGGACAGGGGCATGCGATCCCACTCGGAGGCCAACACGTAGCGGCGAATGAGAGAGAAAAACCTCTCTTATCGCGCGCTAACATTCGGGTGAGTTACTGGCACGGGGAGAGAAAATGTCGTTGGATCTGGCCAGGGATAATCGGACGGTCAAGAAATGGTCGTGCAGGTCGCTTTATCGAGTGCGACGGGAACCGTTGGATCGGCACGGGGGGGGGAGTCCATGGCGGGGAAACGATTAAAGTTTTAGCAAGCGCGCACGGGCATATGGGAGGGTTTTATGAGGGTTTAGGCCTTTGCACTTGGGGCTTAAAGTAAAAAAGGGGTTTTGTTGGGTTTAGAGGGAAAATAGAGGAAATGGAGATGGAGAAAGGATAGGCGGGGTAGAGAAAAAGTAGAAAGTAACCATTATGAGCTTCGTTTGAGCACAACTAGGCGAACCAAGCTCATTTCTGACCTTAGAAAATCATCCTTATATAACAGAGCTAACAGGAATCACACTGGTTCATAGAGAAAATAAGCGAAAAAGGGTGAAAAGGGGCTTCTCGGCCTTTATGGAGCAACGGTTATTTTTTGGTGGGTGATTTTGAATGAACAGTAGGTGGTTTGACGGGTTGAGCGAGGAGGCAGTTTCGCAAGCCATCGCACCGCTTATGGAGGTTGGGCGGTATTTCGGAGGGGTCACCCAATCTACTCCAGAGCATGACACGTAGCAAAGGAGGGGTCAAGCAAAACCACTTTATTGGGTGGGTAACGTTCGTCCATCGGGCGCGGAAAATATGGCTATGGACCGTTGGATGAGTGGGAAGTTGATCAAATGGCAGTTGGGTGACAAACTTGCGTGGGGAAAATGAATGGGAGTTTGGGGGGGGGTAGAGGCCTTAATTATGGTGGTTTGTGATTAGCGTGGGGTTAATCATGAGGTTAGGGGATTGGGTGGAATTTAGTGACAGGAGTAACTTAGGTTTACCGAGATTTGGTAAATTAAGTGAATTTTGTCAGGATATGGGGTAAATGTCTTAGTTTTTATTTAAAACTAAGGGTTGGGGGTATTTACATAAGGATTTAGTTAATATACAGGAAAAGGGTTTTATTGGATAATTATATAATAAATTTAATAATTAATATGAAAAGTGATGAGCGGAGTGACTATATCCTTCGCCTAACATAAAATATGCACATTTTATTTGATACATTTGGCACTTAGGATAAAGTACTTTTTGTGGGTTTTTTGGAATCAAAAGGGGTTGTAACATGGAATTTTTTTTACTTTTCCTAGGCAAAAGAGTTAACATTAGGAAAAGGGGGTTTTATTACGGAAATGAAGAGGGTATGTTTTTTATGAAGGGGATTCTAGCACTTGTGTCCATTAGTCATTAAGCTGAGGGTTCGGTCCCTCCAAAAGTCAGAGAAATGCTATGAGCTTGTTTGACTTGTAGAATTTAAAATACTAGAACATAATTGTGGATAGGAAATTAGTAAGTAAAGGGGAAATATGAATGATGGGGAGTTAATCACATGAACTTGTAAACATTTGCTTTTTCCTTCATAATTGATCATACATGTTGAAATATGTATCTAAGCATGATGCATTTCTTTTGATCCAATAATCTTTGTAGTTCAGCGACCTTTCTTCTACTTATCCCTCTCTTTTTTTTGTTGACTAGT
The DNA here is from genome assembly GCA_000404065.3 of Pinus taeda. Lineage (NCBI taxonomy): Eukaryota > Viridiplantae > Streptophyta > Pinopsida > Pinales > Pinaceae > Pinus > Pinus taeda. The sequence goes on along the minus strand of APFE031629783.1, from coordinate 103,329 downwards.
AGAATCGACAACGGCGGTGGTATTGTACTCACGTTACACAGGTTCGAATCCCACTGGCTACCACTATAACCTCTAGGAGGAACTGCCCAGCCCGCAAGAACATCCCTCGGGTAAGACAAGACTCGAACTCATGACCTGCAAAGCGGCATGGACGACTTAACAGATCATCCGCTATACACAATACCAAACCTCTAGGGGCTTTATTTACCCCTCTCTTACCCTAGCATTCTTTCTTCATTTATTTGGGTGCATTTAGGCTAGCAAATCCTTATTCTATATTTTCTTTAATAAAACAAACTATCTATTTCTAACCTTATATCATCCAAGGGCTTAGATTAAGCTTATGAGCTCCTTTTATTTTCTCTACCTATCTAATGATTTACCAAGATTAAACTTTTTGGTCGGATTTTATTCTCTAACTACAAACATAAAATTAAAATCATGATATAATCAAGATTAAATAGTTTGATTACCATAGATTGTGGTATGAATAACAAGTTGCACACAATCATTATTATACATAAAAGTAAATAGTAGTGGCATTTAGACTTGCTCACTTTCATTGTCTCTTTTTTGTTTTTGGGGTTCATATATTTTCATTTTTTGACCTTTTCTCACTCTTTTTTTCCTTTGATTTTTCTTTTAGGACATACCCTCTTTACATTTTTTAATTTTTTAATATGGAAAACATTTGTAGAAAGCAAAGGTATGTACAATATTACAAGGCTTAACCTTAATCATTCAAAATTATGACTCTTATTGGTATAGGAACCTAACATACCCCATGCGCAGGGGGGCGATAGCCCCCCTATACGTTGTGTCGGGCACAACAAGGGGGCAATAGACCACCTGTACATTGCGTCGGGCACAAATATCACCCCCCCTATACGTTGTGTCAGGCACAGCAGGGGGCAATAGACCCCCTGTACATTTCATCGGGCACAACATGTGGGAAATAAACCCCCTGTACGTTGCGTCAAGCGCAACAAGGGGGTGGTATCCACATACAATTGGTCTAGGGCAGTTTCCCAGGAAAAACAAATTGGACCCTATATTAGTTGGGCGGACCTACATATGCTTTTGTGCCTGGATTTCACACATGGTTTTGGGCATGATGGTTTTCGGTCTATGGTATTTTGTAGATCCAGTCAAGGGAACTATGGTTATGTTCTAATCTAGGGTTAATGGATTGAGGTTCATGGATGCTTTGGCATGTATATATATATATATATATATATATATATATATATTATATATATATATATATATATATATATATATATATATATATATTATATTATATATATATATATATATTTGTAACATTGAAAGGGACATAATAAAAATCAATCTAGTAGTCCCAGTTTTGGGATCCAGGGGAAAATATCTGTGTATATTTGTTTTATGTTTTATGCTTTCACCATTGTACGAAATTTTTGTACGGGGTTAAAACCTTCAAATACCAATAACTTCCCCTTTTGGAAAAGCTTTGTTGAGGATATCTGCTATCTACTCATTTGTCGAAATGTGGAGTCTCATGACTCCTCTTTGCACCATGTCTCGGATGTAATGATATTTTATCTCTATATGCGTGGAATTTTCGTGGAACACGGGATTCTATGACAAAAAAATCTCACTCTTGTCTTCACAATAGATAATTTTTTTGTCTAGAACCTACTCAAATAGCCCTCCAAAGAGCTTCCTAAACCAAATTGCTTCACAACTCGCCAGGATGGCTGCAATATACTCAGCCTCAACTGTGCTAATGGATATAGACTTATGCTTCCTAATCATCCATGATATCATGGTAGACCCAAGTCTAAAACAACATATGTAAGTAGTACTCTTGTTGACAACACTCCCATCTCAATTTTCATCTATATGTCCATGTAGTCTAACATCCCCAGTGGTGTGGTTCAGGTAAATTCTCAGTGCGGACACAAACAAATTCCTCTAGCCCAAGAGAGTGGATCTAACCACAAACAAACAATCTATGTAAAATCTCCTTAAGATAGAATCAATTAAGAGGGCCTACCTCTTAGAACGCTATTCTGCTTGGTGATGATCTTGCTTCCTCACTCTAGCTATCTTCCGTTTCCTTCTTTCAAATACCTAAAACAAGCAACAAAAAGAACAAAAAACGTGATAGCATACAATATTGTATTCATCCTACTTAATAGGTCAAGGAACATTAAGCCATAAAGATTAAAAATGACACTTCATGTAGGAAATCAATCAATAGTTTCATTTATATAAATCAGAAAGAGATTACAACCGGTGCCTTGACATTGCTGGCCTCCTCCAACGTATCTGGGTTCCCACACTTATGCTATCACTTCATGGATAGTCCCAACAATGAAATTTTTAAGGTCTCTTTCCATCTAGTCTCAAACCAAACCAAAATCACACTATTCTCCCTCAAACATACACAAGAAAGCTACAAGCTATAGACGACTTGTTGATTATTCAGACTTACTCCAAAATGCCCACTAGCTTTTGCTTGGGAAAAAGAGAGGTTTTTATAGCTTGGATGGATGGGAGATGGTTCCTCTCATCATGGGATAAGGTATTATATCTTGAGTTTGTTCCATCCTAATAGGGGTAAGGAGCCCAAACTGACTTCCTCGGCTCTATCTGGCCCAACCATCTACCAAACTTCCATTATGAAGATTCTAGACATGGAAGCTTCAGCTCCTTATTTAAAAAACCTTCCAAAAGAGGATCAGTGTGACTCAAAAAGGGCTCATTCTCTTCATATGGCACAAGGGCTAGTTTAAATCTCTGTAAATTAGCGCGAGGAGAATATTGGTCAGTAGTGTTGGTCTTGTAAACTGGGATAGAAGGAAGATTCTTAGGAAATGATGCAAAGGGGAATCATGCTGCTCATGAAGAGGGACATACTAGGAGTTTCTTCATGATGGGAAAGCTTGTCGGGTACACTGTAGAGGTCCTCCAAGATCATAGATAGGGTGTTGGGCATGGGATCCCCAAGGGCAGTTTTGGGGCTAAAAGCCCATGTTTTGGTCAAATTTTGTAATCCAAGTGTAAAGACTCCACATTTTGTGGTCGTGGAGGACGCAAGTGTTAAAGATTCATAGCGTTTTCCACCCTTATTTTTATGTAATGTCAATTATAAAAGATATACCCATGGTCCGCGGACCATGGGATTGTATAAAAAGAGCTAAGCTCTAAGTAGTTAAAGGAGAAATAGAAGATAGAGACATGAAGATATGATGCATGAGAGATAGCTCTGAGGTAGAATTCTAAGTTTAGGTCGTAGTATAGGTAGAGGCTCTACAGCTGATTGCGCAGAGGCCTAGAAGTCTACAGCCGAGTGCGCAGACCCCTGGAGCTAAGTGTGCAGGACGGGTCGAGTCTATAATTGTCTAGAATTATCAATAAAGAGAAGTATTCTACAATTTCTACACCTTTTTTTCATGTTTATACATCTTGTTATGTTGGGTATGAATTTCACTTATAATACTTATATGATGCGCGAATATATGTAATTGTGTTGGTTAAGTGAACACAAGTAAGAACATTTCTTTACACGAAGCTAACTAATATTTGTTAATAAGATAAGTAAGACACAGCCTAGTTTGGAGAAATTGCAGTTCACTGCCCTAGCAACGCAGAAGTCCCTGAACCGCAGGTTAGGGCTACATGAAAGCCAATTGTACCCTTCCGCGAGGGTACTGAAGGGTGGAACCGAGGGCTAAGTAACCTGCATGAAGGCATGTATAGCTGGAATAAACCGACATCACACCCATCTCAAGGGTGTGGAAACTTGATTCCAACATCCCCCCATACTACTTCGAGTGAGACTTTAGTCCATGCTCCACGAGCTGATGCTGAAAGGGTCAGTAGTGTATGGATTTGTTTGGCTAACTAACGTTGAACCTGGGTCAAACCCCCTCAAGCCAACATAGGGAGTACAGGGATAGTGACAAAATGATGTGTAACAGATGCCCCCTAAAGCATGAAGGCTAAACTAGAGTGAGGAGTGAAATTCTTTACAAGTGGAAGTGAGGAACCAGAGTTAATCATTGAAAAACTTGAAAGCAAGCATAGATACATATACATCATTGAAAAACTCTGAATAATGATACACGAATCATGTATGAACACAACCATCCAAAGAATGATCATGTATATGGATCCAAGGCATGGGTGCAACCATCCAGTAGAAAGGATCATAATGGAACCAAGGTATGGTCTCATCCATTCAATAATGAGAAGGATCACATATAATAACTCATGGTATGGTCACAGCCATCCATCTAAAAGAGACATGTATATCAACATGATCATGTCACATCGTCTCGCAACCTGGACTTGTGTAATCTTAGTCTAGGGTCTTGCACTCCAAATGACCTGATCAAAGTACAAATCCTAACATGTGAATGAATGTGTTGGAGTCGAACATGATAGGAAGTTGCTTGATTACCGTTCAATGATGTGAATTGTTAACAAGTGCGAGAGAAACCACCAATAATGACAATGGCTCTTAAGGTACTGGAAACACAATTCACGAAATGTGAATAACGGAACTGATGTTGAACACCCATGAAATCACTCGATCGCAAGCCAATGATGTGATCTTCTCATCGACTGTGAAGAACTTGCCATTAGGGCATGCAAACTCTAAGGTACTGGAAGGGAGTCTCTCAGTCAAATTTCTTGAGAATGAGCTAAAGTCGACAAGAAGCAATTGTGTTGAAGGAAGGCCATGATGTATCCCATATCATTGACATGAGACAAAGGGATGCGAATGATTTCGGATGATTCAAATAATGAGGAGTAAGTGTAACTATAAAGAGATTGACCCTTGAACATATCGGCGACATGATTCCGAAGCTTGGCATCTTTTAGATCCATAGGATTGGTGGTCATGATGACATGGCAGAGATCAAATGGAAGGCAACAATGAATGTACCAACCTAGGAAGTTCAATGATGAAAAGGAGGATATCCCAACCCGACACAAAGCAGAAAGTGTCATGTTGAAGAGTGAACTGCCAACACGACTGATAGGATTTCCAATTTTCCCCCACCATTTATGGTAGGTACCCCAATTATTTTTTATCGCAAGCTTGAAGGGATAACATGTGCTCACACTGTAAGTTCATCCTTCGGACAAATTTGGCCTACTATGTTTAATGAGCCATAGGAAGGAGAAAATCACATTCATCGTAGCGACAAATCCAATGTCTTTTAATATTTTAACGAGTTTGACAAAGGTGTAGCTTGGTATCTTTTTCATATTTAGAGAGTTTGAAAAAGACAAGGAAAAGAAAAATCCCCATGGTAACTTGTCATACATTTGTGTATCTCGAGCCTGAAAAGGTAGAAAATGATACTTGAGAGAATCGCTTGACCATTTCAGTCAAGGAGTACCTTTTTCGTAAATAGTTCATCCAACCTGAAAAAGGGGTATATTGAGCGAGCAACATTTCGCAACCTTTAACGAGTTCAAAATGACAAGAACTTGGTCTTTTCGTGTTTAAAGAGTCAGAAAAGAGCTGAAAGAAGACCCCCCATTTTTATTCTCTTTAACAAGTCAAAAAAGGGAAAAAGTACTCGGGAATCTTTTCATCTTTTATGAGTTAGAAAAGAGCTTAAAGGTGACTTTTCCTAGAAGAACGAGTGGTATGAATGGTAGAAATTGGCTCCGTCAATGGAGGAACTGCTCAAAACATGTAATGGTCAAGAGGATGGATAATAAAACCACTCATTGTTGTGGTTCCTCAGGAAAGTAAAAACAACCAAGTGAAAGCACATGATCGGAAAAAAGAGATGGTGGCAGTGGAATAAAGAAACTAAGGCTCATCTGGTAGAAATCAGCTGATTAAAACGGAAATCACGAGATGTAAATCGGGCATGGGTTAATTTTTCCACAAGATTTAACCATGGAGATTTAGTTTCATTTTTACACAAGCTTGAAACGAAAAACTATTCTTTAGATAAGTTTGCATGCCCCTAGCATAATGACTCAATTCGTGGTATATGCACCCCAAGATTCATTTCATTCAACTAGGTGAATGGAATGAAGGTTCACTTTTGAGATCCAAGAAAGACTCAACTGGGATTTTACGAGATCTTAATCAAAGACTCGATTTGGAAAAGGGAGGTGCTTCATTTTTTAATGAGATTGACCCAGTAAAAGAACTATCCTCAAGACCCTTGTTTCATTTTTTAACGAGCTTGACACAAGACAAGGAGCTATGTTCGCACTCCTTGATTCATTTTTTAACGAGGTTGTCACAAGACAAGGAACCATACTCATGAATCCTTGTTTCATTTTTTAACGAGGTTGACGCAAGACTAGGAACTATCCTCGCGACTCCTTGCTTCATTTTTTAACGAGGTTGACACAAGAACAGGAACTATCCTCACGATGTCTATTCATGACCCATAAGAGAACATGGCTCCCAAGAGGTCTTCACTAGACAGAAGAACCACGCTCTAGGAGGAATACATGTCATTTGGTACCAAAGATAGATCGGGTTCCAATGCCCCCAGTACATAATGTACAATACCATCTATGTGATCATCAGCAGATGTAAAGACAGAACGGGTAGCCACATAGTTGACCTATGGCAAGGAAGGTATCACTTGCAAACAAGAGCTGATAGGGGATGATGGTTGCAAATAAGGTACGTGGTGACCAATGAATGGTAGTTGATCAATAGTCACAATTCTCCCTTCATGCGGAAAACAAACCACACAGAAAAGTGAAGAAACAGGAGCACCCATGACATAAACATAGTCGTGTCCAAGGAGAAGATTGAAATCTAAGTGACCTTGGACTACCATCATGCCTATATAGAGGATCTCTGCTCCCAAAGTAATAGGGAACTTCAGAAGGATCCCTAAGGGCTGACTGGTTCCTCTGTTGAAAGACAACAGATTTTGGGTGACAGGCTCAAGTTGTGGGGAACCCAAATCTTGCCAAGTAGTAGAAGACATGATGCTAATAGATGTGCCTTCATCTAATATAGTGCCATGTACTACCATATTATAGGTTTGTACTGTGATCTAAAAAGGCACATAAGATAGAAGGCGAAAAGAAGTCAATTTACTCCAATCAAAAGAAATGAAAGAACTACTTGGTGGGGGTATCATATGATTTCCTCCATGCTCTGTAGGAATTGGAGAAGGATTCTCTTGAAAAACTAGGATAGGAGGGTCACTTTGCGATTCATGGGAATCTGTGGAGATAAGAAGAACATGAGTAGTATGATCACTACTCTCTTCAGGAACATAGTGAACAACTGAAGGCAGAGCCAAGTCGACACTCTTTTCGACCAATGGTTGGTCGGGAACAGACACAAAAGAGTCATGCTCAGGAAGAGCAGGATGGGTAAGAGATGAATCTAATTCAATCTCTTTACCAACTGGGAGAGGGTGAGAAGAAAGCCTTTGATAACCAACAGGGAGTTGGGCCTGAGGAGTTGTAAGGTTTTCCAAAACTTTGGACACTTTATCCATAAGAGGAGAAAGGTGAAGAAAATTATTTCCTTCACACAACCTACAGGATAATCTAATCTTCCCTTTCTTCTTACCATCACTAGCCGAGGGTGTAGCATCAACATGATCTCCAGAGGTCGATGGGGATGGTCAATCTAGATTTTGAGACCATACCTCTAACACTTTTGGAATGCCAAGACAGCCTCGAAGGATATGGTCACCCTTACACAGCTTGCAAGGGAATATGACCTTCCATTGAGGATCGAAACATTTGTCGGCAGGAAATGCATTTAGAACAAAAATTGCATGGTTGGCCTCTCTCTTATCAAACTTCTTCTTATTTGTCTTCTTCTTCTTCTGACACCCCTGGTTATTGGATTTCAAACTTTTACTAGGCGAAGTAGAAGGGGAAGATGAAGAAACAGGGGAAGAAGGTGAGACGTCAACCTTAGAATCAGCGTGATCTGGTTTAGATGAAGGAGATGGCTAGATAGGAGTTGGCACACTCAGGACCATCGAGGTCAAAAATACCCAGATAGGTAAACCAATGGTTAAACCAGGGAGGGACAACGTTGCCATATAAGGAGCCCCAGCACTTCCAAAAGAAGGAAAAGGACCAAGATTCCCATCCAAGGGGAATCCTTGACTGGAAGTCTCCGAAAATGTTTCCATTGGAATCGACCCTAAAGAATTCCTAAGGAAGATAACTTTAAACAAGAATATTTCATGGGTATTTTTTATTAAGACGCTGAAACAAAAATTTTCCTTTTCATGTTTTAAGAGTCGAGAAAAGGGAAAAAGGTGACTCTAGTCTCTTTCGGTTTGAACAAGCTCGAAAGGAGAAGTGCTCGATGATCTTTGAAATTTAAAGAGTCCAAAAGACCAAAATGACTGCTTAGGATAATCTAGGCAAAAGGGATTGCAAGGTAACCATGAACTGCAAAATACCTCCTAGTAAACTGAAAAGTACGAGTAGGCAATCTCCCCGAATGTTGTGTTCTGTGTATCATGTTTACAAGGCGGCAGATTCAACTTCCTATGGATAAAAGATTGCAACCTATAGGGGTCTCCCTTTATATGTGCGACAGTACGAGAAGCACAAGTTTGTACTAGCGCTATCTAATGCCAAAGTGAATGACAATTGCTAGGTTTAAAGACATCGGAACATGTCTCTATCCTAGACCTCTAAATATAAGCGTTAAGTTTCAATGCTTCCCTAGGTTAATTCAATAGATTTTAATGGATGATATTGAATTAGGTTTCAATTACAAGGCCCTACCACTGTCAATTGAATAGATATATATATAAATAATATATATATATATATATATATATATATATATATATATAATAATATATATATATATATATATATATATATATATAAAATAAAAAAAAAAAAAAAAATTATTAATTAATTAATTAATTAATTATAATAAATAATAATAAAAATTAAAAAATTATAAAATTAAAAAATAAAAATACTAATAATAATAATAAATAAATAAAATCCTACATGCAGCTATTTGAGAAAGCAAATCTTTGTCTTTGATGAAAGTTAACACTAATTGGGAGATAGAGAACACACAACCAATGCAACAACCAAAGAATAAAATATTTCACTAATAAATCTCCAAAATGTACTAAATCTTCCTATCGAATGCACTTCAACTAGTCCTTTTAACAGTAAAGAGAATTCATTGTTTTTCTAATTCAAATGACGATGCAACTCTAGTCTTCAATGATGCTAACTAATGTAACATATTGATTCAGCAAACTAGAATTATGTGTTTTTCAATGAAATGAGAAAACAAATATTTCACAAACACTTCAATGAAACATTTCCAATACAATCAACCTCAAGAAAATGCAAAGCACAAAAGAGAATTCCTTCCAAACTAATGATGTGAAGACACAACGAAAACCAAGATGGGAAATGTGATCTATGCCCAAAAAGAGACGCTCAATCAATAAACGAAACTTTTCAAACTTGTTAAATGGAAATCAAAGCAATAAAAGGACTAACAAACAAAATGCAAGGAGAAACTTGACTACCGACTTGACTTGTTGAGCACATAAATAGGTGAATGGATGATGACCTAGATCCCTAGGGTTACAAACCATCCAAGAACTCAAGAAACCAAGTGAAGAAAATGAAAATCAACCAATCATATAAACCAAGCTAAAAGAGCTTTCCATCTAGGGAGAACACAGTCAAAACAAGTTGAGAGATAGAAATCAGAAGGGCAAGACACACTTGCTATGATCTAGGGTAAACCCTGATCTTCACCTACAGGAATCAGTGTGACTGCCTAACTGCCAACACATGCCATAAGGGGGTCAGTGCAATTTGTTTTGAGAAACTTGCACTGATCAGCACGACAATAAAAATAAAAATAAAAATAAAAAAATGCTCTGACCAAGGATTCAAGGAAGAAAACAAAAAATTTCAAAGGCTAAGACCAGACTTGCCACTATAAATTTCAGGCTCAAAGTGGTAAACTAGGCAAAGCAGAGAACACTAAAGGGAAATGGTGATACTAGGAAAGTTCACACAAAACCATAAAATGGCAATAAATCAAATAGAAGGATTGGCTCCGCAGTGGAGTCACCAATTTGTGGTGCAGGTAAATTCTCAGTGCGGACACAAACAATTCGTCTAGCCCGAGAGAGAGGGTCTAGCCACAAACAAACAATCTATGGAAAATATCCTTAAGTTAGAACCAATTAAGAGTTACTACCTCTTAGAACGCTAGTCCTCTTGGTGATGATCATGCTTCCTCACTCCAGCTATCTTCTATTTCCTTCCTTCAAATACCTAAAATAAGAAAACAACAACAACAACAAACGTGATAGCATACAATATTGTATTCAGCCTGTTAGGTTACTATACCAATAGGAGTCATAATTTTGAATGATTAAGGTTAATTCTTGTAATATTGTACACACCTTTTCCTTTTTCAAATGTTTTCCATATTAGAAAATTAAAAAATGTAAAGTGGGTGTGTCCTAGAAGAAAAATCAAAGGTCAAAAATGAAAATATATGAACCCCAAAAACAAAAAGAGACCATGAAAGTGTGCAAGTCAAAATGCCACTACTATTTACTTTTATGCATAATAATGATTGTGTGGAGCTTGTTATTCATGCCACAATCCATGGAAATCAAACAATTTAATCTTGAATATACCATGCTTTGAATTTTATGTTTATAGTTAGAGAATAAAATCTAGCCAAATAGTTTAATCTTGGCAGATCATTAGATAGGTAGAGAAAATAAAAGGAGCTCATCAGTTTAATATGAGCTTTTGGATGTTATAAGGTTAGAATTAGATAGTTTACTTTGTAAAAGAAAAGGATTGATAATGGTTTGCTAGCCTAAATGCACCCAAATAAAATGAAGAAAAATTGGTAGGGTAAGTAAATGGGTAAGTAGAAGAAAGGTTGCAGAAATATCAAGTGATTACACAAAAGCACTTATGTCATGTTTAAATACATCTTTCAAATGTGCATAAACAGTAAAAAAAACAAGGACAATAGTTTACAACTTGGTTTATTTAACATCCCCTCAGTCATTTCACCCCTCTACTTACTAATTCCCCATAAATAAGTTCTAAGTACTTAAATCCTTTCAGTCAAAAAGGCTCAAAGCATTTCTCTGACTTTTTATGGGACCGGACCCTCGGCTTAATGACTTATGGACACAAGTGCTAGAATCCCCTTTATAAAATCCATTCCCCCTTCATTTCCCTAATAAAACCCCCTTTTCCTATGGTTAAACTCTTTTGCCTAGGAAAAGCAAAAACAACTCCATGTAAATCCCTTTTCACCCAAAAACCCACAAAAAACCTTTTATCCTAAGTATAGAGCATATGGGTGCAAATATTACATGTTACATTATGCTTAAGGGATATTACCCACTCCGCTCATTCACTTCATGTTAATTTTTAATTTTATTATATAATCCCCAAAATTCCATTATCCTGTATTAATTAATTCCTTCATATAAATAACCCAACCCATAGTTTAGTTATAAACTATACACTTTACCCTATATCCTGACAAAATTTATTAATTCCATCATTTAACCCCCCCGATCCCCTAATCCTGTCATTAAGCAGCGCCTGATCTACTAATCCAGTGATTAAATCCTAAACTAATCCCATACCACTGAATATTAAAGCTATGGGCCCCCCCGAAAGCCTTTGCTTTATCCCCTGTGCAATTCCCTCACCCGACTCCCATTTGATCATCACCCCCCTCATCCGACGGCCTATAGCCATATCAGCCGAACCCAATCACTAACCTTTACCCACCCAATAAAGTGGTTTTCCCCAACTCCCCTACTGCTATGTGTCACACTCTAAAGCACATTGGGTGACCCCTCCTAAAAACTGCCCACGCCACAAAAGCGGTGCAATGGCCCTCGAATACTGCTTCCCCGCCTAACCAAAAAAATCGCCAACTATTCATTCATAAATGAACCCGCCAAAAATAATTTTTTTTCTATAAAATACCTCGACGCCCTATTTTCGCCCTTTTCACTCATTTTTCTCTATAAACAAAACCTTTGCGACTCCTGCAAATGCCAAACTTGCCAACAAACCTCCATATTCGCTCCAGAAGACACTGCAGACAACCCAACTGACCTATCAGTCCATACCAGAACTACACAAACCTCTGCAGCTGCCGTGGACCATCAACTTGAACCCAATTCACCTAATTCCAAGCATTTCACCATAGAATACCACTCCTCGTTCAAAATTGGAAACGTTTAGCTAGTCAAATATTTTCATTAAGTAAAATTAATTGAAAAATAGCTTAAATTTGAAAACCTGCAGCCAAACCCTCTGATAGTTTCCAATTTCCATTAAAAACCTTTGAATAAACCCCTAGCACCTAATTCAAATCCACAAGAACTAAATAATGGCTACCCTTGTTGCCTTGGGTGTTAGACCTATCACAACTCCCCATTTGGACCTCGACCACCTTCCATTGGCTGACAGGGACTTCCAAATTAAGGATACATCTACCCAGGGCCACATGCTTAAAATCCATTGTCTAAGTAGGGATAGATACCTCAACCATGCTGATGATATTGCCCTTTGGGAGTCAAATTTTCCCAAATATCAGTTCCCCTAAGTACATATCTTCCCAGAAATTGCTCATATGTTCCATGCATGCTACATCCCAAGCCATAGAGCCATAATGTCTCATGACCAAAAGGTGTTGTTTACTATCATAGCTGAATCCATCAATGAAATGTTACAACTCCAACCAGGACAAAACCTAATTCCACTCTCAATTGGAGATTTGTTAGACCAATATTCCAAATTAAGTCCCTCTAGACTGGCCCAATTGTTCCAAGATTTCATTGTTGAGGAGAAATACATTCCTAAAAAATCCCCCCCATATCTTTATGCCATTTTCTCTGAAAGGGGAAAACAAATCATCACCATGATATCATGTTTCCTAGGCTACTCTGCTGATGAATTTATTGATGAAATTTTCCTGGCAGTCATGTCAATCTATACCCCAAGACAGCCTCCTATTGTTGTGTACAATTATGCTGAGTTTGTAGCTGAGAGAATGAATGAACAGTTCACCAAGATGAACAATGAAAGAGTGTTCAAATATTCATCTATCCTCTACCATATGTTCTTATATTATCAGCCAAACAGATTTCCTTTCCCCCTCTAGAAGTTGGATACCAAAGGTCGGCCCAGGTCTATCATTTTTTGGACCCCACTATTCCATAAGTATGACTCACCATATACCTATTGAAATTTCATAGATTCTTTTGTTCAGATAGTCATAACTATGCTGAAATGAAACCCTCTACCCAGAATAAGTCCAGAGATCAAAAGGGTCCTTCAGTTGTCTAAACAAAGCAAAGTGGGAGATTAATACCTTTACCAAAACCACACAGAGATAAGGATTTATGGTTGCCAGCTTGCACCATATAAACTACCCAAATACCTCCCCATGAGATTATTTTCTCTATAGTACTATAGACAAATAATGAACTCTAATGAGAAAATTTTTGTCTCGGCCAAGAAAAGATCACAATTCAAAGTTAAAAACTAGTTAGGCCTCTTCATCTGTAATTATAGAGAGGCAGGGAAGGAAGCAAACCAACTTTTGTAGCAAATGAAGGTCCAGCAGAGTTTCATGTGGAGATATGACCCTCAAGAATTTATGACTAGATTAAGAAAGAAGGCCAAGTTAGGACCTTATATCCACCACCCCATACCAGATATAGAAAGATATGCAAATCAATATGAGTGGGTGGAAAACACTCTTGTAGACAGAGACAGTGCAAAGGTAGATGTAGAGAATGCCTTATGTGACTTAGAAAGATAGTTTGATGAGATCTTGTTTATGCAGGTACCTGAACAACAAGAGCTAGCCATGAGCACCCCTCCTATCATGTAGACTCCTCAGAACGAGGAGAAGAACCCCAAAACTACGAGGGAGGAACCCTCAAGTTTAGGAATGGGCACATCAAATATAGAGTATGAGACCAGTCAGAGCAAAAGGCCTAGGCTAAATCCAATTATAGAGTAGGAAGACACAGAAGGCTCAGTAGAAATAACTGATACTGAGCTAGACAGAAGTAAAGGAACAACTCTATGTGAATAAATGTAGGGGCCCTCCACATCACAGACCCATATTTTGGAAAGACAACTAAGTGTATAAGTATCCTCATTCAGTAGGCCTGCTGATAAGGATAAAGATAGAAAATATAGATATAAAGAGATCAAGCTAAGAAATGAGAAACTAAAGGCTCGAACTTATGCTTAGTATCTCAAACTCACACCTACCAATTAGACAAGGTTGATGTCAGCTTCTGACATCAAGGAAGGAAAATTACAGATGTCCTTTATCAAACCTACAGCACAGCAGCCCAAGACATCATCAGACTTCAAGAGGGTTGACTTTGAAGTATTGGCTGGAGAGATGATATACTCCACCCTTACAAAATAGACAAAATAGAACTTCATAAATAGGCTGGAGAGATGATATACTCCACCCTTACAAGTAAATCCATAGCTTCCCATCAGCTACAAAAATCATTGAGTAATATCTTGGCACAGTTTCAATTGGAGAAGGCCTCCTCACAGGCCAAGGATACTATAATTAAGTCCTTTGAAGACTTAGTAATTGAATTGGGACATGATCCCAAAGATATTAAAGCTACAGAGCAGCTCATAAAGAAGAAGAATGGTGAAATTGCAACACTGAAGAAACAACTAAAGATACTCCAGCTGCGACATCCCCAAACATAGGAAGTGTTGGAAAATCAAACAAGACATGAAGAGTTGATGGACTTGGTCCTGAAACTTAATGATTAGTTAAAGGAGAAAGAAAAATAATTGGATATCTTGATCCAATTAAAACAAACTGACTTAGCCACAACTTCCACAAATTTCATCCCTACATTATCTACAGCATTCCCTTCCACACTAGCACTTACAACATTGCCAGTCACAACAGAGTTTACAACAGTAGATACATCAAGAGTAGAGGCAAACAAATTAATCAGAGCCATGAATGAAATGTAAATCCAGGCTATAGAAATGAACAAACTAAGGGAAAATGTGGCAATTTTAGAAACTGAGTACAAACTTGCCCAAATTATGCAAAAGGTAGAGGCACAAAAGGCCAATAGAAAGCTATGGAGAAAGACCTAACATTGGAGAAACCCCTTGGACAAGCCAAGTTACTATTATGGGCCAATATCATTGACTCTGTCAAGGATATTTGGCCATCTATTCAAGTTATTTTTGAGCAGACAGAATTGATAAAGATAGCTACAAAAGCTATCTAAAAAGTCAAGGAGGAATTGGGAGACATTCCTGAGGATACCAATAGACTCATCCACTTCCTTAATAGCAAAAACAGGTATGAGCTTCATGAGATGGATATAGAAGACAGAACTGAAACCATTTTGGAAATAAGGAAGGTCCTTTCCAAGAGAAACCTAATGCTAAACTTGGAAGAAAAGTGCTAGAATATGTAGGTAGCCATTGATAGATTCATGGATAAGTTCAAAATTTTGAGGGAGAAAGGATTGCCTAGTCCATTGGTCATTAATGACAAACTTATAACATAGCATGACTATGATAAGAGACTCAGGTAGTTGGCTAAAGAACAAGATAGCACTTCAGAAATAAAAGCACTAACAATAGGAAAAGTTTTGTATAATACATTTGAGAACTTGTTTTTTCTCCAGAATGAGAGAAAACACTTGTTCATCACCAATCTCAATTTTGCCAAGTATACTGAAGCTGATGAGATATATAGGAAAATGATGAATTTCAAGTTACCTGATGATAAATGGTGGGAAATATTACTGATTTACTATAAGAAATTTACAGTAAAAAGGTTACTATACAGTAAAAGTAGAACAACTAGGTAAATAGATGAAAACAGGTCAGCATGCCAAAGTGTATCAGTGTCAAAGAGTATCAGGTGAAATTTAAAAGTTAAAGAAGATTCCAGTGTAAAATACCACAATAGCAAGCCAGCATAAAGGGCTACAAACCAAACTAGAAAGGCCAGCAACACCACAATAAAAGGGACAGCATGAAAACAGTTCAATAGCTATCTCTATCTTCTTGGAAGAAGATATTTGTATTTCCTAGATTAAATCTCAAGTTAGTTTGAGATATTTTGTAATAAAATTTTGTATAAATACTTCACAATTCGAAGTATGTAGGGTGGATTCTTAGACATTTCTATAGACATTTTTGATCAAAAGACTGTAAAGTTATTGTATCACTGACTGGACCAGCAAGCTGGATTGATGAATAAGGACAAGATATTTCACAGGATTCATGTGTAGAGAGAAGTGTAGACAAGTGCTTTCTCATGTTGTTGTCATTTTTCTTAAAAAAAAATCCACAATCTTTAATGTATATCTGAATCGGAATGCTATAACATGGAATGATACCTCAGAATTTGCTTAATTGCACTATGTTTTAACTATTATGCATTTAAATGTTTTCTACTGATTATCTAAGTTAAGGAATTCTTAGTTGCTCCTTAGTTTAGGTTGTCTCTTTGTAATCTATAGAAAAGGATTCTTAATTGCCCTTTGTTTCTGATTACCCCCTGTTCCTCGTTTTAATCCTGGTCTGAGAATTCTTAATTTCTCTCTCACCCTAGTTAATACCACTTCACCCATCTAGCCCAAAGACCTGCACTTTACTTTGCTAACTTGCCCTTTTAACACTCCCTTTAGTGATTTAATTCCAGTTCTATTGCCCTTCTACTGACTCCATAGCCCAATGGTCCAAAGACATCATTCCATCCATTTGTTTTAAGGATTAAACCATCCAATCTTCAATACAAATCAAAAACCCCCTGAACCTTCAGAACTAGCCTGAAATACCAGCAAACAAAGCTAAATCATATAGAGAGATCCCTCTCTGAGCCATAGGTTGGCTAGATCCTATGCTTAAAAGTTGGTTTATGGTTATCTTGATAATTTTCTTTCTTTTGATAACTTCTACAAAAAATTCTAAGTAATAACATAACCTACTTAATAGGTCAAGGAACATTAAGTTGTAAAGATGCAAAATGACACTTCATGTAGGAAATCAATCAATAATTTCATTTATATAAATCAGAAAGAGATTACAACCGATGCTTGACGTTGTTGGTCTCCTCCAATGTATCTGGGTTGCCACACTTCTGCTAGAAGTTCATGGATATCCCCAACAATGAAAGTTTTAAGGCCTATTTCCTTCTAGTCTCAAACCAAACCAAAATCACACTGTTCTCCCTCCAACATACACTAGAAAGCTACAAGTTATAGAAGACTTGTTGATTATTCAAACTTTCTCCAAAACTCCCACTAGCTTTTTCTTGGGAAAAAGAGAGGTTTCTATAGCTTGGATGGATGGGAGATGGTTCCTCTCATCATGGGAGAAGGTCTTATCTCTTGAGGTTTTTCCATCCTAATATGGGGAAGGAGCCCAAACTGACTTCCTTGGCTCTATCCAGCCCAACCATCTACCAGACTTTTGTTACGAAGCTTCTAGACATGGAATCTTCGGCTCCTTATTTAAGAAGCCTTCCAAAAGAGGATCAACGTGACTGGAAAAGGGCTCTATCACTCCGTATGGTGTGAGGGCTAGTTTTAATCTCTGCAAATCAGCACGAGGAGAAAACTAGTCAGTAGTGTCGGTCTTGTAAACTGGGATAGAAGGAAGATTCTTGGAAAATGATGTAAAGGAGAATTATTTTTCTCATGAAGAGGGACATACTGGGAGTTTCTTCATGATGGGAAAGCATGTCGAGTACACTGTAGAGGTCCTCCAGGATCATAGACAAGGAGTACAAGGACAGTGACAAAATGTTGTGTAACAAGTGGCATATCTTATTCCAAGGTTAATAATCCCAAGTAGATATCTCAATACATGTTTGGAAATGTACATGGTGAGGCTTGATCATAAACTCACTCAAAATGTTGATTGTGAAACATATGTCAAGGCAAGTGTTTACGAGAAACATTAGAGAACCAACTAATTGTCTAGACTCAAAAGGGTTTGTTAGGTCTGGTCTAGCAACCTCTTTGCATAGCTTCTTGAAATTCATCTCCATAGGTGTAGGAAATGACTTGCATTCTACCATGCCAAACCTCTCTAACAGTTTCATGACATATTATCCTTGTGAAAGGAAAATCTCACTCGGTGTTTGCCATACTTCTAATCCAATTTTGCATCAAACCAAGATCTTTCATCTCAAATTTAGTAGCCAACTCCCTCTTATATTCAAGAATGAGAGGATATGCACCTGTCAATAATAATTCATCAACATATAATACCAAAATGATAGACATAACTTGGACCACTTTAAAGTACAAGCTTGGATCGACACTGCTCCTTATGAATCCCAGCTTCATCAAGTAATTGTCATTGTAGGCATACAAAGCACAGGGGGATTGATTCAATCCATAAATATATTTCTTCAATCGGCACACATGGTTCTTCCTTTCATGAACTTCAAATACTAGAGGTTGTTCAACATATACTTCTGCCAAGAGAAAACCATGCAAGAAGGTAATATTCACATCCATTTAGTGAAGAGTCCAACCCTAACTAGCTACAAGTGCAACAATGGATCAAATGGTGGTCTAGTGAGCAACTGAAGAAAATATATCATCATAATCATCTCACTCTTCCTGGGAGAACCCTCGGGATACAAACCTTGCCTTATACTTTTCGATTCTTCCATCAGTCCCATGCTTAATTTTTTAGAGCCATTTTGAAGTCACCACAGATTTCCCCTTCGGTCTCGACACAACATCCCATACATTGTTCTTCATAATTAACTCATATTCTTCGGAAATAACATCCTTCCAAACTTATTCTTTCAAAACGCCTTCAAAGGTGGGAGGCTCTTCATGAATCATATTTCTCATTGCCACCACATATCCATAGTACTCGCATTGCTTCTTGCTCTCTATAAAGTTCCTTCTGGCGGGAATGTGTCTCTTGGCATCTTGTAATGTCTCATGAAGCTAAAATGGACTCTTCCTAGTAGGGGTCTCACATGGAGGAGGATCCAAGGGGTCCATGGGCTCCATGGGATCATCAATAATGTCTCTCTCAGATTCAGGCACGGATAGACCTTCTAGAATATCCATATCATCACTTTTCTTCTCGAGAGGGGGTGGTGGAGGAAGGTCCCTTACTTTTCCAAGGGAAGCATCCTCATCGAACGTTACATCCTTGCTAATTTCAACCTTCCTTTGACTAGGAATATATATTCTAAACACTTTATAATATTCACAATATCCAACAAATGTACCTTTTCTTCCAAAGGCTTCCAACTTGTTTCTTTTGTCCTTCGGCACATGGAAATATATGAGTTATCCAAATATACCAAGGTGACCAATGTCAGGCTTGACACTTGTGAATACTTCTTCGGGGGTCTTGTTGTCCAATGCTTGATGAGGAACCCTATTTTGAACATATATCGTTATATTTGTTACTTCTCCCCAAAGGAAATTTGACATATTTTGATCATGGAGCATGGCTCAAGTAGCTTTTATAATATACCAGTTTCTTCTCTCATCCACTCCATTTTGTTCAGGATTATAGGGAATAATAGTCTCCTTACTAATACCTTTCTTCTTGCAAAAGTCTATAAATTCATTTCATATGCATTCCCCACCATTGTTAGACCTGAAGATCTTAATTCTCTTTCATGTTTGATTGTCAACCAAATATTTGAACTCCTAGAACATTTCAAAGGTGTGATCCTTGTGCTTCTAATAATATATCCATTTCTTTATTAAGAAATCGTTAATGAAGGTAATGTAATAGAGATGGCCACCATGTGAGTCTACAGGCATCATACCATATATATCAGAATGAATGATATGGAGGATGTATTTTGTCGTATTCTCACTAGAGGGGAATCCTAGAGACTAAATTCTTCAATTTTGGAAGTGCTTCATAGTGAATATTGGCCAACATTCAGTGCCATAGCTTGCTTTGATGATTTCTATCATGGACAATTATTAGAAGAAGTCTTCTAGTCACTCTATAGAGTCCTTCAAATCTAGATCCCAATGTGAAAGCATCTCTATAAAGGATCCAACAGGCCAAGTATTTTTCCTTTGATGAAAGAAACCCTCATTCCTTTGTCTTCCAAAGAAAATAAGGATACAAAATTCTTCTTCAATCCTGCCACATACATCACAACATGAAGAAAAAAATATTCCTCAAATTCCAAGTGAAATTTGATAGACCCAAATCCTTTGATGGGATGAGTGGAGTTATATCCAAGAATAGTATTCAAGCTTGACTCACTCTTTACCAAATTAGAGATAACTTCCTTATACCCAGAGAAATGATGACAAAACCCACTATCGACCAATCAACTATTCTAAGTATTCAGAGAGGAGGAACTGGAAAGTGCAGAAATAAGGATATATTCATATTGATAAGTAGCATTACTTTCATATCTAGAATTTATTAACCTCTTTTGTGGATGATAGCCTTCTTCACAATCATCCTGAGATTCTCTTCTCCTTCTATCATTTCTTCTTTCATTTGATCTTCTATCATATGACATGTTGTTGTTGTAGCAACGATTATTATTATAGGACCTCGAAGTGTTTCTTCTTGGAGCATCTCTCTTCTTGGGGAAATCTTGAGCATAGTGACCTTATAAATGACAATTGTAACATTTGAAATTTGTATCTCGTCTTCTTGAGTCCTTAGAGTCTTGGTTGGCTTGATGAGGTCTTCTTGAATTATATGGATTTCCCTTTCCTTTATTTTTATTCTTCTTCTTCCCTTGAGCAATGAAGGCTACATGATCTCCTTCATTTGGCCTTTGAATTCTCCCCCTAGATATCATCATCCTTTCCTCTTGATTTCATAGGGAAAGTAGCTTGTCAAAAGAAGGGATCATTTCCCTATTGTTGATAGAAGTAATGAAAATGTTTCATGCTAAAGGAAGACCACTAAGGGTAGTCATCACTAACTCCCTATCATGTACAATCTCTTGAGAAGTTTGGAGTTGATCCATGATTTCAATGATTCTCATGAAGAATAATTGCATAGTCTCGCCATTATGCATCTTAGATTCCTTGAGTTGATTGTTCAAATCCATAATGTGGCTCAAATTGTTCACTTCATACATACCCACAATATTATAGCACATTTCCTTTGATGTCTTCAATCCTCATTCCTTTGTCTTCCAAATCAGATATGGATACCAAATTCTTCTTCAATCCTGCCACATACATTACATCATGAAGCAAAAAAGATTCCTTAAATTCCAAGTGAAATTTGACAGACCCAAAGCCTTTGATGTGATGAGTGGAGTTATCTCCAAGAATAATATTCAAGCTTGACTCACTCTTTACCAAATTAGAGAGAAATTCCTTATACCCATAGAAATGATGATAGGCCCCATCATCGACCAAAAAACTATCCGAAGTATTCGGAGCGGAGGACCTAGAAAGTGCATAAATAAGAATATATTCATATTGATCAGTAGCATTACTTTCATATCTATAATTTATTAACCTCTTTTGTGGATTATAGCCTTATTCACGATCATCGGGAGATTCTCTTCTCCTTTTACCATTCCTTATTCCATCTGATCATTTATCATATGACATGTTGTTTTTGTAGCAACGATTATTGTTAATAGGACCTTGAAGTGTTTCTTCTTAGAGGATCTCTCTTCTTGGGGAAATATTGAGCATAGTTACCTTTTAAATGAAAATTGTAGCATTTGAAATATGTATCTCATCTTCTTGAGTCCTTAGAGTCTCAGTTGGCTTGAGGAGGTCTTCTTGAATTAAATGGCTTTCCATTTGCTTTCTTTTTACTCTTCTTCTTCCCTTGAGCAATGAAGGCTATAGGCTCTCCTTCATTTGGTTTTTGAATTCTCCCCCTTGATATCATCATCCTTGTGCATCTTAGATTCCTTTAGTTGATTGTTCAAATCCATAATGTGGCTCAAATTGTTCAGTTCATACATGCCCACAATGTTATAGCACATTTCCTTTGATGCCTTCAATCCTCATTCCTTTGTCTTCCAAAGAAGATATGGATACCAAATTCTTCTTCAATCCTTCCACCTACATCACATCATAAAGCAAAAAATATTCCTCAAATTCCAAGTGAAAATTGAGAGACCCAAATCCTTTAACGGAATGAGTGGAGTTATCTCCCAGATATTATTCAATCTTGACTCACTCTTTACCAAATTAGAGATAACTTCCTTATTCCCAGATAAATGATGATAGACCCCACTATCGACCAACCAACTATCCTAAGTATTCGGAGGGGTGGAATTAGAAAGTGAAGAAATAAGGATATATTCATATTGATTAGTAGCATTACTTTCATATCTAAAATTTATTAACCTCTTTTGTGGATGATAGCCTTCTTCACGACCATCAGGAGATTTTCTTCTCCTTCTATCATTCCTTCTTCCATCTGATCTTCTATCATATGACATGTTGTTGTTGTAGCAACAATTATTGCTATAGGACCTCGAAGTGTTTCTTCTTAGAGCATCTCTCTTCTTGGGGAAATATTGAGCATGGTGACCTTTTAAATGACAATTGTAGCATTCAAAGTCTCTATCTCGTCCTCTTAAATCCTTAGAGTCTCGATTGGCTAGAGGAAGTCTTCTTGAATTAGATGGCTTTCCCTTTCATTTCTTTTTATTCTTCTTCTTCCCTTAAGCAATGAAGGCTACAGGCTCTCCTTCATTTGGCCTTTGAATTCTCCCCCTAGATATCATCATCCTTTCCTCTTGATTTCATAGGGAAAGGAGATCGTCAAAAGAAGGGATCATTTCCCTATTTTTGATAGAAGTAATGAACATGTCCCATGTTGAAGGAAGACCACTAAGGGTAGTCATCACTAAATCCCTGTCATACACACTTTCTTGAGTGGTTTGGAGTTGATCCATGATTTCAATGATTCTCATGAAGAATAATTACATAGTCTCAACTGTGTGCATCTTAGATTCCTTTAGTTGATTGTTCAAATCCATAATGTGGCTCAAATTGTTCACTTCATACATGGCCACAATGTTATAGCACATTTCCTTGGATGTCTTCAATTAAGAAATATAAACAAGTAGATTATCTCTTAAGGAATCTATAACGATCTTAGCTTTAATCTCACCTTTCTTGTACTTGGATTTGATGACTTAGGGATCATTTCTTGGAGGAGATGAAATCTTTCCTCCCACATATTCCAAGACATCATACTCATATAAGGTGACATTGATCCTATTCTTCCAAGATGCAAAGCCAAATGCATCTGCTAACTTTTCATTATCCTTGAAGTATGAGGTAGACATTTTTTACGAGACCAAAATCTAGCTTCTAAAATATGGGTGATCTTGATTTATGTCTCTTGGTCTTGTCTTCACCTAAGATCTAATACGACGTTAATGTTTCATCAATAATTGTTCTATGTTTCAACTATTGCTTCAACAAATTCTAATAGCATCCAAATTACAATCTCCACTTCTTCAGTTAACCAATAATAGTAAAGAAATAGTATATAGAAAAATTATACAATCTGCACAGTGAAATACAACCAAGGGACAAGAGACACAATATTTGGTAAATGATCAAGGGAACACCCCACAAGGTCGAAAACCGTTTATAGTACTTCTATTATTAAATTGTCTTCAAATGTTCAGCAGAGAGAGTACATAATCCAAGAGTCAAAGTCAATCTTTAACTATCCAATATCTAAAAACCAATATCTAATATCCAACCAAGTCAATATTCCAAGAAACAAGTATCCAAAAATAAAGACAAGAGATAGAGAGAGTCAATAGATGTCAACTCTCGTGCAAATATGTCCAAGTCAATACCAGTTAATAGCAGCAATGTGTGCCCTAACCAGTCAACAAAATAGTCCTCCAAGAGCTCGATCAAAGGTCAATGAATTCAGCCTTCTTTGTTGGTCAACCAGAAGTCAAAATAGTCCAAATTTGAGCAATAAAAATTGGTCAAAATATTAATGTAGCTTACGGTCAAAGTTTGCAATATGTTTGTCATCAAAGTGCCCAAACTTCCTTGGTTTTGGTGCCAAAAAGTTCAACCCACCCAATCAGAAATATGCCCAAAGATTGAACCAAAATTCACCCCAAAAATTCAAATTCAATGTTGGTCAAAGTTACAATGAGCTCAATCAATAGGCAACATTCAATTATCCTTCTTCAACTCTATCTAGAATCCTAAAATTCACATCCAAAATATAAGTCAAAGGAAGTCAAAATAACTAGTAAGAGGTCCTCCAAAATAGTCAAAGTCAATGTTAACTCCTGGGGTCAAAGTGAAGCAATAGGTCTGCAATCAAATTTGGTCAATGTGCTCAAAAATTAGATCTGCCTTCCTTCCTGAATTCAACCTTCTCAAACAGATCCAAAACCCAAAAATCCAAGTCAACCTAATGCCAAAAGACTCGAGTCAAACCAAATCAAAGACAACAATTTTTGGTCAATGTCCTTTTTCTCTCTTGTAGCTCGCATGTGTGGATACTTCTATAGTCAAATCAGAGGTAGATAATTACTTATGAGGAGATTCGATGAGTGATCAATGGCTCCAAATGACTCCAAGTGACAGGTATATACTAGCCCTAAGAGGGCTAATATCTTCTTAGGTTGACTTGCACTTTTGCTCCAAAATCATTAATGACATAAACTAATATTCTTCAAGTGCTCAAATAAATTTGCATTAGAGAACTTTTGAGGTCTAAAATGGGCCTCTTAAGAAAAATATATACCCAAAATAAAATTTCTAAGAACCAATAAGATTCAAGATGATGATGTCAACCATGGGGGATGATTCACCATAAACTACTTTTTCAACTTGTATTTTCAACTTATCTCCCCAATTTTTTACTCAAATTTTGAGTGGAAGTACTCCTTGGATGCAAAATTTAATTCCTCATCCAAGGGGTACCTATGTTGCATACATTTGATGGACCCTGCTACACACAAAAAATGAGAAATACATGAAAAAAATGATTGCAATCATGTTTTTCATGTATTTCTCATTTTTTGTGTAGTAGGGTCCATCGAAAGTACGCAACATGGGTACTACTTGGATTAGGAATAAAATTATGCATCCAACGAGTGTTCCCACTTGAAATTTGAGTAAACCCATAGGAAGATAAGTTGAAAAAGTAGTTTTTTCTTTTCTCCCTCCAAAATTTGATGATGTAATCTAATATTATTTTATTATTTCCACTATTATTTTATAATTTTCTTAGGAGTCCCATTTTAGACCTCAAAATTCCCGTAATGCTTTATCCTTTTGGGATTCCTTTTGGGGTTTGTTGGGTTTCCAATGGAGATATTACCCCTCTAGCTACCAAATTAACACCAACTTGGCACATGTCCCAATCCTTAGGGAACCCTTATTGGGTTTAATTCTCAGATAAACATGCTTCCCAACTTGGAACTCTAATTTGTGCACCCTATATTGATCTGCATAGCTCTTATGTCGATTTTGTGCCACTTTCAAATTATGTTTTATAATATGAACTTGTTACTCCATATCCTTGAGCATATTAGGTCCTACATGGACCTTACTAACCGAATCACTCTAGCTAATAGGAGTGTTGCAACTCCTACCATACAACGCCTTAGATGGACTCATCCTTATGGATTCTTGGTACCCATTTTTGTATGCAAATTCCACAAGTGGAAGATATTCTTCCCATTTCCTAGGCTGATGCATCACTTACATCGTTAACATGTCCCCAAGGATTATGTTAGTCCTCTCTGTTTTCCCATATGTTTGGGGATGATATGTTGTACTAAATGCCAATTCTATTCCCAATCTTGCAAGCATTTCCTTCCAAAACCTTGAAGTGAACCTAACATCTATGTCTGACATAATTTTCTTATGGATATCATGTAGCCTCACAATCTCCTTTATGAAGATTTGTGCCATGTCACTAGCAGAGTTAGTGGACTTGACTTCCACAAAATGAGTTACCTTGCTCAACTTATAAACCACTACAATGATTGAATCATGTTGCTTAGATTTTATAGGAAAACCTATAATGAAATCCACAGAAAGTACCTCCCACTTCCATCCCGAAATGGGAATAGATTTCAACAATCATGTCGGATGCTTGCACTCAACCTTTACCTGTTGGCATTTTATGCATTTTGCCACAAAATCAACCACTTCCTTTTTCAAATTTTTCCATTAATAGTACCTTTTAATGGTTGTAAGGGTCTTCTGATACCTTGGATGGCTTGAATAAGCTTTCACGTGGAACTTTTTCATTATCAGTATTTTTATTCCATCACTATTTGGCACATAAATTTAGTTTTTAAACCTGATTAGGTTGTCCTTAGTGAGGTGATATTATTCACCCTCACCACTTTGCAGCAATTTTTCTTTCACTTGTTGATATTTTGCATCTTGTTGTCCAGCACTTTCAACCCTTTCTATTAGTTTTGTTCTATAGGAACTAACAACTTCCAAGTGATTCACTTGAATTATTCTGCTCAAGGCATTGGCAATTTTGTTTTCTTTACCTTTTATGTACTTGATTTCAAAGTCAAATTCATGAAGCGTGGTGAACCATCTTGCTTACCTAGCATTCAATTTGGGTTTCCCAAACAAATACTTGAGTCTACTATGGTTTGTCATGAGTGTAAATTGCCTACCAAGGAGGTAATGCCTCCACATTTTCAAGGCATGGATGATGGTAGCCAATTATCGATCATGGATTACATAATTCACCTCATGTTCATTTAACTTCCTGGACTTATAGAATACTACCTTTCCTTCCTACATTAAGATTCCACTGAGCCCTTCTTTGTAGACATCTAATCACACCACAAAATCCTTGTCAGGATATGAAATTCTCAACACCAGTGCATTGGTGAGCAGTTGCTTTAACATCTCAAAGCTTTCTACACATTGAGCAGTCCACTCAAATCTCTTTCCTTTCCTTTGCAAGGTTGTGATGGGATGGCCTATCTTGGAGAAATTCTTGATAAATATTCTATAATATCTTGTCAATCCCATGAATGATCTAACCTCATCCACATTCTTTGGGGTTTGGCCACTCCATTATGGCCTTGATCTTTTCAGAATCCACTGAGATCCCTTTCTTGGAGACGATCTTCCCCAAATAATGTATCTATGATTAAAAAAAGTCACACTTACTAAGCTTTGCATAAATCTTGTGCTCCCTCAACCATTATAGCAGCACTGTAACTAGATGATTTTCATGCTCTTCTTTTGTCCTTGAGTACACCAGTATGTCATCAATAAACGCAATGACAAAATTGACCAAATATGGACGAAACACATTGTTCATCAGGCACATGAACATGGAAAGAGTGTCAGTAAACCCAAAAGGGACCACTACAAACTCATAATGCCCATATCTTGTCCAGAAAGTAGTTTTATGAATGTCCTCCTCCTTAATTGTTATTTGATGATAGCCTAACCTCAATTCAATTTTGTAAAAGATTGTTTCTCCCCTCAACTGATTAAAGAGGTCATGAATCCTTGGAAATGGGTACCTATTCTTGATGGTCGCCTTATTTAACTGCTTGTAATTAATCCATAAGCTAAGGGTTCCATATTTCTTCTTTACAAACAATATCGCACTCCCGATGGAGACACACTTGGCCTTATGTAGCCCTTATCAAGCATTTAGTTTAGTTGCAATTTTAGCTCGACCAACTCTGAGGTGCTCATCGTATATAGTTCCTTGGATGTTGGTGTTGCTTCAGGGACCATCTCAATAGAGAAATCTATATCTCTACGAGGAGGTAATCTAGGAACCTCCACTGGGAAGACATCTACATATTGTTACAAAATAGAGTACCTCCTTAGTAGGTCAGCTTCCTCATCTCCCATTTCACTAGTAGCTTCCTCATCCTTAGAAACATGCACCGCAAACAATGTGCATCCTTTTATGTTGTTGTGTTTGGCTTGCATAGTAGGATCAACCTTACTGATATGGACTTTTTCCTACCCTGCAACACTCTTCTTTCTCCTTGCTCATCTAAGAATTTGATTTCATTTTTAAAGAAATCTACCTTAGTTCTATGCACATGCAACCAGTCCATGCCCAACAGTATGCCATACGCACCGAATGGCGATAAATTCAAGTGTGTCATTGTGGGCATGTCACAAAGATGAAATGCACAGGGTCTTACCCAATGGTTGATCTTCCTTCTTGTCTCAGTTTCTAGATGAGCTATCCATGGTTCTTCATGAATACCCTGACTAGGTTGCATTTGTCCACGAGCTCTAGGCTGACATAACTATAATTAGAACCTAGATTAATTAAAATGGAAATAACTTGGTCATGCAGCTTACCTTCCATCTCAATGATGAATGCCTGGTGATCTGCCCTACAGTTGTCCACTACTGCACAAATTTTAGGCATACTCCAAGCTACCTCACCCACTATGAAAGCCTCTTGAGCACTATAAATATTTGGTCTAACATTCTGTTGATATGGTCAGTCCCTTCATTTTTTTTCTCACCACAAGTCCAACATTTGAGTAGTTCTTGATTCAAACTTGGGTTGTGCTGGCACTGGCTATTGTAAATTTTTATTAACAATGATATTATATTTTTGTTGAGACTGCGTTGAATCAGTTGGGTCCTTACCTTCCCTCTTCTTTGAGATTTTCTTGGTCCAACTCTGCTTATGTCCATAGTTGTTCTTTGTCAACCAATTGCTTTTGATTTTCAACCTACGCTTCGCTTGCTCATAACTTCTTGATAGCATCTTCCATGCTTTGAGGTTCTAGCAACTCCATTTTATCTCTAAATTCCATAGGAAATCCATTGATGAATCTTTGAATTTTAGTTCTTTCCTCCTTGAGATATGGCACATTAATCAAGTGCTCATTATTTGGCTCAAAAAGCAAAGTTCTAAGATTGGCTCGAAACCTAAACGACCGTGTCCATCTTGGAAAAGCGATCCTAACACAACTCGTTTCATAAAAAATCGAGTTTGTATGAGGAAGTTATTGTGTTTTGATCACTTTGCTAAACAACTAAAATTTTCAAAAAAAAATGCCAGTCACTACACAGTCAGCAATCCGTATAACTGCTGATGTGGCAGGTGACTAGGCATGGTTAATGGAGAATCACAGGTGGATAAGTGGCATCGTTCCATTGGGTTGTACAGGTGGTTTGTTTGGCACAATCTGATTGGTTTATTTTTGGACCAATGGAAGAATTCCACATGGAAAGCACAGAGGCCGCCACATGGCATCTCCCAAAGGCCTTGACATTCTCATTAGTGAAGAAAAATTTATGGTGGAGGTCGGGATCGAACCCGCGACCTTCAGCAAACCGTCCGCACAGCTTAACCACCTGCACTACTATGTGTTGCTTACCCCTTATGATCTCCGCATACATTTAAACTTTATTAATGTTGGATTAGGCAGTTAGGAGGGCCAGCCCTCTACATGTGAATGCCAACCCACAAACCACGTCTTACAGTTAGGGTCTACCCTGGTGGATAGTTCAACAACCGTCACTGCAATGGAATTTTCATGTGAACGTAATTGTTGTTACATCAAACGGTTAGCGCGGCAGACAGCTCACCATACTCCACGACGGTTAGTGGTCTCAACATGTGAACATGATGAATGTAACCCCAAACAGTTAATCACTCTGACGGTTCTGACATACCATTACTCCAAATGGTTAGCACGTGTCCAGTCTGGCGGCAGTTAAGGTTACGGTTAGCCTAATCCGCGTTATTAGCACTAAACCATAACTTAAACTAAACTTAACACTAATTAACTCTCTATTTATTCTAGCAGAAGTTTGGCGATGGCCCCAATTTTGGGTCTGCCTCCAGATTTAGTGGGGCCAATAGGATTCATTCCAGAATTAGAGGAGAAATTGTAGGAAAAGCCTGTCTGAGTCATAGAGAAGGTAATTTTCGACCAAATTGAGCTCAAGAAGAGGTGTTCTTAGCTAATTTGGACATTCTGAACACATGGATGCAAGTATCAGGAGCCATAGAGCTTTGTAAAATAACATTTTTCCATATTGAGATAATACAGAGGCCCAAGCCATGGAAGTTGGACCAAGGAGATGTAGCCTAGGAGAGGTGAACTCCATAAAAACATTGTGTTAAAGTGTCTCATTGATGGTTTGTTGTACTTTGAATTTCTATTGTTCATTATTTGTGTTTGAAGTTGTTTTTCTCATGAATGTCATTTCAAACTTAAGGAAATTTACCTTATTGCATACACAAACAAATAATGAAACCTCGGTACAAGAAGCAATAAGAAAGCGTATGTTTAGAAATATGTAGTTGTTATTAGCACAACATAACTAATCATACAAAAACAGATCAAGTTGGTATCAGAGAAAAGGTTGAATTGCTTAATTGCTTGAGTTTGTGCAATTAGGGTTTTAATGGTTGCAAAATTGTGTTGCTTACAAGGTTAAAGTTTTATAAAGGAGAAGGGAAACTATTAGTTGAAACTCCAGAAGTAATTTCCAGAAGAAGGAGAGCCACAAGGCCACAATCTCCACCACCCTAAGTTCCAATTCTAGTTGCACTTGAAACTCCTCAAGTTTTTTCTTCAACTAAGATTGAAGAGGTACAAACAGTACCAATTTCTGACCCTGAATCCACAACCATTATGTTTGTAGAAAGAGAGCCTGAAGGTCCTTCTTCAAAAAAGGAATAATTCAAGAAATATTTCTTCACTTTAACTAATATGGTTGAAGTCCTCTATGAAGAGAGGAACACTAGAATGGTTGGAGAGAGTTCTAAGCCTCCACATGGAGAAGGAAGCTCAGAGGATAAAAAAGATGAGAAGAAGGATTCAAAAGGGACTGGTGGAAAGCCACCTCCATCTCCACCATCCTCATCATCTTCCTCGTCATCTTCATCATCTCACACAGCATCATCTTCCACTACCACCACTAAAACTGCCCATACTCATTCAAAAACCCCAAAAATAAAAACTCCCTTACTTAAATTGGACATAAAATTTGAACTTCCCATGTACAATGGAGATGTGAATGTAGAAAAGTTAGACAACTGGATTCGACAGTTGGAGGTATATTTCAGAACTTAGAACCTTCAAGAAGATGACATAAAAATCCAGTTAGTTTCACTGAGGCTAGAAGGAGCTGCATTAGTTTGGTGGGAAGCAAGACTCAATAGGAAATGAGATTCCATGGTAAGATATTTATTAGTTGGGTTGAATTTTTTTTTCAATTAAAAGACAGTTTTATCCTTTAGCCTATAAACAAAAAACCCTTATGAGTTGGCAGAATTTTAGACATCTTAAAGGCCAAATAGTCCAAGATTATACACATGAGTTTAGGAAAAGAGCTTTGTTGTTAGGAATGAATTTGAATTCCCAAGATACACTGCTGAAATATATTTGGGGTTTACAATCATATTTGAAACATGTTATTCTTATGTTCAATCCAAAAAATTTAGATGAGGTATGTGTACAAGTCATGCACCTTGAATCTAGAGGAAAGAACATTCAGGAAGAGGGTAGTAAGAGGAAGCCATTCAAGGGAAAGGAGAAAGAGAAGGGTGGAAAATGGAAGGGAAAGAAGAATGCAAGTGTGAAGAAAGAAGGGAGAAAATCACATGCAAACATTGTTCCAAAGAGGGGCATGATGAAGCCCAATGCTGTAAATTGCATCCTGAATTAAGGCCTAAGAAACAAAACAATAAGGGAAAACAAAATACGACTGCTACCACACAACATGACCTTGGTTTAGACTCTGGTGATGAGACCAAGATTTCATCCATGGTTACAAAAGGAAACGAAATTGTTGCAAGCACTAGTTCATCACATAGTCAAAAAAACACTCCAAATGAAGAGTCAAGAATAGAGTTGTTTCATGTAAGAGTGATTTCAAATCATATAAATATTGATGCATTATTTGATAGTGGGTCATAATTAAACTTGATTTCAAAAGACTTGGTAAAAAAACTAAACCTTGAAACTGTGCCTCATCATAATCCATATCCATTGGGTTGGATAGTTAACAATGCAAACATACACATTGCAAGGAAGTGTTTTTTCAAGTTCGCCATTACTGAAAAGTTCATTGATGAAGTTGAGTTAGATGTAATTCCACTTGACATCTTAGGAATCATTTTGGGTAGTCCTTATTTGTATGATAGGAAAATAGTATTTTATCGCCATGATGACAAATACATATTGCTCAAGAATGGGATGGAGTACATTGTGAGAGCCCATCACAAAAAGTTGAATATTTCTTTGGTTAATGCAAGGAAGATAAAGAGACTAGTAAATGCAAGTAATCATTTTGTGCTTCTCATGATCAATAAAAAGAATGATATTGATTATGAATATTTTTAAGGTTGTGATGATAAATTGAAATCTGATTTGTTTGATGTGGTAAGCAAGCATGGCAAGATGTTTCAGGAACCAAAGGGATTACCTCCCAAGAGGGGAATTCAGCATGAGATTCAGCTCCAATGGGATGTTTCACTTCCGAACATTGGCATGTATGGCATGTTGATTATGGAGAGCATGGAAATCAAAAACATATTTCAAGAATTGTTGAACAAAGGTATCATACACACATCTACTTCTCCATGTGGTTCACCCATTGTCTTGGTGCCAAAGAAGGATGGAACTCAGCGCATGTGTGTGGATTTCTGTGCACTGAACAAAATCACGGTAAAGAATCATTATCCACTCCCAAGAATTGATGATTTTCTTGATCAGTTGAGCTATGCAAATTATTTCACTAAGTTAGACTTACAAAGTGGTTATCATCAAGTTAGGATAGCTAAACAAGACATTTGGAAAACTGCATTTAAAACTAAACAAGGATTGTTTAAGTGGCGTGTTATTCCTTTCAGTCTTACAAATGCTCTAGCTACCTTGATGAGGGTAATGAATGATGTGTTGAGACCATTTGTAGATGATTTTTTCATTTTCTACTTAGATGATATTCGCATATTCAGCAAGTCAAGAGATGAACATGTCATGCATGTAAACAAAGTACTTGACGTCTTGAGAAAAGAACAGTTGTTTGGTGTATTTGGCACACACTGTTGGAGGAGGTGATCTGAAGATCGACCCCTCTAAGGTTGAGGTAATCCTAAATTGGCCCAAGCCTAATACAGTTATAGAGGTAAGAATCTTTTTAGGGGTAGCACAATATTGGAGAAAGTTTATTGTTAATGTTTCTTCCATTGCAGCTCCATTACATGCATTGACAAGTGTCAAGAAAGTCTTCCAGTGGGGAGATGTATAGGAGAAATCATTTGATGCTTTGAATAAAAAGATAAGTTCATCACTGGTATTGACTCTTCTGGATCTTAGACAACCATTCGAGATTCAAACGAATGCAAGCGTTTATGCCATGGGAGCAATTCTATTGCAACATGGTAAGCCCATTTCATTTCATTCTAAAATCTTTAATGGAGTTGTAACTAAATATCCCACCTATGACAAAGAACTTTATGCATTGGTACAAAGTGTTAAGAAATGGAAGCACTATTTGATGGGGAAGGAGACCATCATCCATGCCAACCATCAACCATTGCAGTATTTATAGTCACAGTCAAAGTAGCAGCAGTCAAAACATTTTAGATGGATGGGTTTTCTACAACAATTTCATTTAGTTATCAGGAATAAAAAGGGAATCTACAATAAGGTAGTTGATAAGCTTTCAAGGCCTATTGTAAATTCATTTGTTATATTCAAGCATAATTCTATTTTGCATGAAAGTTACATAGAACAATATGAAAATGATAGTGACTTTCAAGAAGTATATGCAAGCTTCAGTCAAGGAAATCAAATTGAAGAGTTGGATTATCATGTATGTAACAGTTTGTTGTATCACTTGGGAAAGTTGTGTATTCCATAGGGAGAAAGAAATAGTATCATAAGGGAGGCACACACTTCATTGATTGTTGGACACTTTGGTGTAGGCAAGACAGTGGTGAATCTTCAAAGGTATTGTTATTGGCCATGCATGTTAAATAATGTTTCTTGTTTCATAAGAGGATGTTCTTTATGTGCTACAAGTAAGCCTAGCAATAGGAAACTTGGTTTATACACTCCACTTCCAATACCTTCACATCCAAGGGAGATTATCTCAATGGATTTTGTAGGAGGTGTTCCATTGTCAAGGAAAGGTCATGATTACTTGTATGTAGTTGTAGACAAGTTCAGCAAGATGTGCATACTAACACCATGTAAAAAGAAAATTACAGTTGAACAAACAACTCACCTTTTCTCCCAAAACATTTGGGTTCATTTTGGTCTTCCTACTGCTATTGTAAGTGATCGAGGTTCTCAATTTGTTGGGGATTTTTGGTCAAATTTGTGGGACATGATGGACACAAAGTTGAAGAAGAGTACATCCTTTCATCCACAAAGAGATGGACAAACCAAGGTGGTCAACAGAATAGTTATTCATCTTCTTAGAGGATATTGCAACAAACATCCCATGTTGTGGGATGAACAATTGCATTACATACAGCATGCATACAACAAGGCAAATCATTCTTTCACAAATACATCGCCATTTGAGGCATGTTATGGGTACTTTCCAAGATTTCCATTGGACTTCATCTTTGAGAAATATGTCACCATCGATGGTCACAGTGACATTCATAGAGAAAATTTAGTTGATACATCATACAGTGCAGGAACAACTTTAGAAAACTCAAAGCAACTACAAGGCAAGGCATGACAAACACCAGGTTGATCATAAATTTCAATTTGGCAACGAAGTTTGGTTATATATTAGTAAAGAGAGACTTCAAGGAGAAGGTAAAAATATTTAACCAATCTATTATGGTCCTTTTAAAATTCTAGAAAATATTGGTAATAATGCTTTTAAGCTTGATTTGCCTCCTTATATGCAATTATACTTTGTTGTTAATGTTGAGCATTTGAGATTGTTTGAGCCTCCTTTGATTGATGATCAAGGAGAGCATGTTTAGCTGCCATCAATAGATGATTTATCCCCAGAATATCTTGATGAACTTTAGCAGGATCTCATACTTGATAGAAGAATCAGAACTTCGAAGAGAGGGGATGTCGAATACCTTAAAGTGGGACTCAAGGGACAAAAGCCTTCTCAAGCCAAATGGTTGAAAACCGAGAAGGTGAGGGAGTTGTACCCTCACCTGTTGAACAATTGATAGTATCTTTTGGGGTCCAAAAGGCTTCTAGTGGGGAGGAATGTTCAGGTGCTCAATATTTAGCTCAAAAATCAAAGTTCTTAGATTGGCTCGAAACTTGAACGACTGCGTCTATCTCCAAAAAACGATCCTAACGCAACTCGTTTTGTCGAAAACCGAGTTCCTATGAGAAAGTTATTGTGTTCTGATCATTTTGCTAAACAACCGAAATTTTCAAAAAAAACCCAGTCACTACACAGTCAACAATCCATACTACTAACGTGGCAAGTGACTAGGCATGGTTAACGATGGTCAATAGCGAATCATAAGTGGACAAGTGGCATTGTTCCATTGGGTTGTACAGGTGGTGTGTTGGCGCAATCTAATTGGTTTATTTTTGAACCAATGGAAGAATGCCATGTGGCAAGCCCGGAGGCCACCACATGGCATCTCCTAAAGGCCTTGACAGTCTCAAAAGTGAAGCAAAATTTTATGGTGGAGGTTGGGGTCAAACCCGCGACCTCCGGCATACTATCCGCATGACTTAACCACCCGCACTAGCTTGTGTTTCTTACCCCTTAAGATCTCTGCATACATTTAAACTTTATTAATGTTGGATCAAGCGGTTAGGAGGGCTAGCCCGCAAGCTAGCCCTCCGCGTGTGAACGCCAAACCACAAACCACGCGTTACAGTTAGGGTCTACCCCAGTCGATAGTTCAACAACCATCACTGCAATGGTCTCTGCATGTGAACGTGATTTTTGTTACATCAAACGGTTAGCGCGGTAGACAGTTCACCATACTCCACGACAATTAGTGGTCTCAACATGTGAACATGATGAATGTAACCCCAAATGATTAATCTCTCTGATGGTTCCAACATACCATTACTCCAAACGGTTAGCATGTGTCTAGTCTGGCGGCAGTTAAGGTTACGGTTAGCCTAATCTGCGTGATTAGCACTAAACCATAACTTAAACTAAAATTAACACTAATTAACTCTCTGTTTAGTCTAGCGGAAGTTTGGTGATACCCCCAATTTCGGGCATGCCTCCATATTTAGCGGGGCTAACTAGAGTCATCCCAGAATTAGAGGAGAAATTGTAGGAAAAGATCATTTGAGTCATAGAGAAGGCAATTTTCGACCAAATTGAGCTCAAAAAAAGGTGTTCTTGGCTAATGTGGACATTCTGAACACATTGGTGTAGGTATCAGGAGCCATAGAGCTTTGTAAAACATAATTTTTCCATATTGAGCTAATACATAGGCCCAAGCCATGAAAGTTGGATCAAGGATATGTAGCCCAGGAGGGTTGAACTCCTTCATCAAAACAATGTGTTAAAGTGTCTCATTAATGGTTTGTTGTACTTTGAATGTTTGTTGTTCAGTATTTTTGTTTGAAACTATTTTTCTCATGAATTTCATTTTAAACTTAAGGAAATTTACCTAATTGCAGACAGAAACATCTAATGAAACCTCAGTTTAAGAAGCAATAAGAAAGCATATGTTTAGACATCTCTAATTGTTATTAGCATAGCAAAACTAATCATACAAAAACAGATCACACATACCTTAATAGTTCTAAGAACTTGGTGGCATATTCATCACTAGCTCATAGAACTCGTTTTCCTTGCTATCATAATAGTGTTTAGAAAAGTATTATTATTTGAAAATCATTTCAAACTCATCCTAGGCCACGAGTTTGAAAATAATTTCAAACTCATCATTTCAAAAGTATATTTACAAATGATATGTTCAAACTACATAGACCAATCCTCCCAATGGGTTGCGCCTAAAAATGGCCTTCTACGCGGAGCATTGTCTGGAGATCAGGGATGAGCTCATCATCAGACCTCAATACATGCTCCAGCATTGGATGCATGCTCTTAGAATCCCCCTTGGGAAGCTCAGAGTTGGGTCTCACAGACTCCAGGTGGAGACAGATCACCACATCGATAGGGCAGAAAGGATTTTCCAGCTCTGCCACCTATGGGAGATAGAGACAGAGACACACTTCACCTTCAGATGCCCTACTTACTACGAGATTCAAGGTTGCTTCCATTGTCTCTTCAAGTCTTCTCAGACCTTGTCCATCTTCCTCAGATATGTTGATCCGAGATGCCTTACACTTTATCTCTAGGAGGCCTTCAGATTCCGGGCCTGTTTTCTTCAGCCCCCCACTAGATCGGACACCACGAAGAAGATCATGGACTTATTTATGGTGCTACCTTCAACACGTGGCACCAAAATAACCATTGATCGACCCACAGACACTGAGACCAGATCAGTGCAGTCCCGGGGGAGCTGACCCACCAGACTGCACCCACATTCCAGGATTGAATCCACCCCTGGGAGGCGCCCTAGAATCTGCAGGCGATAGCAACAACAGCAGCGATAGCCCAGTATACCCACAGGACAACAAACTTTGACAAGCTCCTCCGAGTTTTCTTCTCTCGACCTCGGATGCTAGGAGTAGGGACTGGACAGGAAACTCCATCCTTCTCCTTCTCCTTCTCCTTCTCTGCCTCATCGCAAAGCTCTGTTTCGAAGCCGAGAGCTCCTAGCTTCTACATTTACATTTAATTAGATTATAGATGTATTTTCTTCTCTTTAAAAAGAAAAGTTAAAGGGGACTGCTTCGTCCACCGGCTTGGCATGTTGTAATCATTGTACCCGATAGTCCTGTTGACCTATTATGGTCATTTGTTGGACATTAATAAAATTATCTTATCTTATCTTATCTTATCAACAATGCCCCCAACATTCTTTAGATCTTCCCACCATATATCGGTGTTCCCCTTCAGGCTATAGGTGGTGACTCTAGCTTTCATATTTTCAGAATAGTCATGTATTCTGAACAACTTCTTCATACCCAGCAGCCAAGGTTCTGCATCCTCTACTTTCTTCATATCCCCATCAAATATAGGTGGCTTAGCTTTCTTAAATTATTAAGGCATGTAATCCTTCCCCTTGCTTCCTAAATGATGGTGATGATAAGGGTGAGAATAGTGGTGGTGTCTCCTTGTAACAGAACTAGTTGGTCTGCTAAAATGATGTACCTGTGTGCTAGTTCCTCTTGTTAGTGTGCTCAAAGATACATCTTGTCTCACAATTTCCTCGCTTCCCGTATGTGCCTTTTCCTAGACTTATCATCATCTTCTCCATTGGTATTCTCTTATGCCGCATGGTGGCTCTTCACATCTTTGTGACTGGCCCTCATCTCAAATTGTCTCTATCTATGCCAATTTGAGAGAATTTACATGATAACCACAATGATCTCCACTTTCCTTTCCTGAGCTCTTACTAGCCTCTCATTATCGGCCTTGAAGCTTCTCACCTCAACCCTTAGGCTTCTCAAGGTGTCCATCCAGTCTGGAGAGTGATTCCCTCCCCCTTGGTCCACTAATATTCCTTCTTCATTAACTCTAACCTAGTCACTTCCATGTTTTGATTGATCGGAATTGTACTCAACCATTCTAATCACCATTGTTGTATTTCCTTTTAGTCTTAAGTTACTTGTGATGTATTTTCAACTACACACACTATTATATTTTTCATGTGATAATCAATTAAACGTCATAATAATCATGAACCTTCCATTGGAGTTGTCATGGAGAACCTTGTTATGATAGAACAATGATGTTAGCATACTAACCATATTTAATCAGCCATATGCATTAAGCATGCAACATGTAATTCCATTAACAAACAAGCAGCCAAATTGTGCACATCTCTGCAGTGAAATAGTCCATATTAGTGCATAATTGTCAAATAAGTAGTAGTTGTTAATTGCACAATCAATCTTGTTATCTCAACTCAATAGGGTATTGTTGTCTTACAGCTCACAGATTCAATACACCCATTAGACCTACAATTAATTAGTTAGATCAAATTTTAACACCTGAATAATTTATTGGTTAACCTTCTAAACTTACCATTACTAACTCATGATAGAGCCCATCCAGTCCAAGTGTTCAACTTGGATGTTGCGATACCACTCCGTAACAACACCCCTTACCCAACACCCAGAGTAAGAGGTGGTCACTATGCATACCCAATCTTCAAGGTGTTGTTATGAAAATGAGGTATAAAATTTTCAATTTTTCCAGATCCACTAAACTCATATATAGCCATCACCATTGTGTTCGTCTCATCAAGATGAATCTGGGGATATAGATTTTACTTCAACAATACGACATCTAGATTGTAGGATATTGCCTCTCAAAGAATATAACCTACTATACCATTCAACTTCCATGTGGAATTCTTCCATTGGCCTACATGGAATTTGTGGGGTCGACCTTCTTCACTTACCTTCCCAGCGGATTTCTCATTACATCATTTTGCACTCTCGGAATTTCTGCGGCGGGTTGACCTATTAAGCAGGGCATCCTTCCCACCAATGACTTATCTCCATCAGTGCAAGACCTGCCACACATCCAACTTACATCATCCTTCTCTGACCTTCCTAGTGGTTTCTGGAGAATGCACCTTGTTAACCATTGGGGCCTCACTGTAGGCATTACGTGTGAAATGGGGTCACACGACTTCCTCCTATAGGTCTGTTACTGTTAAAATTAGAAAATACGGTAAAAATAAACTTTAAACTACTCATTTGATGGAGATGATGATGGCATTGAATTCCTCTTTTTGAGAGGACCAAAATTGACCTAAAGATTATCAAATTTGGACAAGGGAAAATGTATTTTTGAATTATACGCCCATGTGCGCATATTTGATCAGGTTGGCCCTAAATAAAATTGATCACCCATGGAAGGCTATAAATACAAGTGACATCCACCTCATTTGGACATCATCATGGAGAATTCTTATATCTCTTCTTTGTTTTGGCTTGCACAGGTCTCAGGCTCATCCGTAGAGAATTGATTCGCACGAAGGAGAAATTGCAGGATCTAAAGCGTACATTTTTTTTTTTAGGTTTTTGGGCATCAGTCGCAGGCATGACACAAGAATATCTCAACTGCAATCACTCATTGGCCAGCTCATCCGTGTCACTAAATATTTTTAGTCGCATGCATAACACGACCTCCATGTGACTGGCATCTAGGGTTTCTACATCACAGTCGCAAGTTTTCCATAGACTTATTTTGACTACAATTGCTGGCTCATAGGCTCAAGGGAGCGACTAAAACATTTCAATCGCTCGCACAACATGTCCTCCATGCGACTAGAAATTAGGGTTTGTTTTTTCAATTATCTAAAGTTTTCGCTTGTTGACCGCAGACAGTGATAATTCATTACAAGCTTCAGAATCAGGGTTTTGAGTATAGGTATAGTTGGGCTCATCTCATGAATATTGTTTAGTTTATTTTGTTGATTAAGTTTATGATTGAAGATATGGATAGTTTTACTCTCTTCTATTGAATCATTCCATGACAATCGAATAAGGAGAATTTAAAAGGGTTTTCCCCATAGTGGGTTTTTCCCTGGTCTCTGACCAATCTTCGTGTCTCTATCTGTGAATGATATTCTTCAATTGTTCTTTTATGTTCCTCTACATTGATGATGATGATATTGTTTTTTTTCCCTTTGGAAAAATCGTAATTTTATTCATAAGACAAAATTACATATTGTAGATGTTGAAGAGCATATGCATATGGCCTATTCTTGTTTTCACATGGTACAAGAATGACAAAAACAAAAACAAAAAATTATCACTATTGTTCTTTTCTCCCTTTATTTTTTTCCACCTTTCGCCAACCTCCAGTGTTGGGAGTGGTCGTTACAATGGAAAGTTGATTTTCACTTGTATGAGTGGGAGTGTCTTTGTCAAAATCGGATCCTTCTGATCCATGAGTTCGATTGATGCCAGTTATTTCCATTCCTGTTAGTTGAGATGCTTGGTGCTGCATAGGGTTACTGGGGTCTTCCACCTCCTTTTGTACGTTGTTCTAGTCCTTTTGACCCTTCATTTTTGCTTTGTATGTTGTCGTTTTTGTTGTTTCTACTTCTTCCTCCAAGGGGGTTGTATATTTCCATCCTTTTGGTTGTTTTTGTTGCTTCTTGTTCCATTTGGGAGTTTTTTTTGGTTTAGAACAGGCACTGTGGAGGTGTCATGTTTGTAGACATCCACGGCATCGGAAGGCTATATTTTCGTAGTCTAGTGGTTGTGTCCACTGTGTATTATTGAAATTAAAGTTTATGCTTTCTGGTAGTCCCTCATTGAGGTCTACCTCAACGCATATCCTAGCAAAAGTGAATATCCCCCTTGTAATTATGTCTTCATCGATCTTTAGGAATGTTCCCAATACATTCCCTATGGAGATTAATACATTGTGATGTCAGAAATGTAACGGGAAGTTGTGTAACCTGACCCAAACTGGCATATTTGATACCACCATGGTGTTGGCGTCGAATTCCAGAAACCAAGGGGTCATAAATAGTCCTGCATTGCCCCGGAACCATGGCCCCTTATTGAGGATATGTTTCCTTTCCTATACGGTTATGAATCTAACTATAAAAAATCCTTTAGGGCATAAGTATATTTCACAATCTGGTGAGCAGGCATCATAAATCCTTTGGTGAAAAACATCATATTTAGGCCAAAATCCATTAAATCTGCATATAACTGATTTGGAATAGAGATATGTGTATAGGTATTTTACCTCAAGCAATACAATGATAAGAGCGGGATTCTCAGATTTTTGTTCTACAATGTAGGGCCCTGGAAGCTCGGGCAGTGTTGCAGGTTTGGTTTGTGCTTTTTCCTTACCTTTGGTTGCTTCCTTGAAGGATCCTGTGCTTTTTGAGATGGTTCCAGCACTTCCACCCCTCAAACACAGGTTAATTAAGATGGTCGAGTCTGTGATGATGCCATAATTCTGGAGTGTGAGGTTGTCCTATAAACTGTGGCCTGAGAAGATCAGATTTTGCCGACATGCTGGTATACCGAGCTGGTTCTCGACTTTGTTTCTTAGCTCCTGAATCTTCCTCCCTTTCCAAATCCTCCAGCAAATAGTCTTGCCTTCCAGTGTTTTAATGAATATTTGTATTAGATCCTCCACTTTTGAGTGTGGGTCTGTTTGAGGAGGGGCTTGATCTGTTGCCCATGTGCCTAGATATGTCATATCTAAGTGTATCGATGCTTCCGCTTAGGGCTTCATCATGATCTAGCTGAAAGGAGCACCACCGATCTGCATGCCAAAGAGGCACTTTTGGTTCCTGAGTTCAATCTTTACCATATTTGGGGCATGTTCCTGTATTGCTAAGATAATATGCAGATCCAACCTCGCAAGATCTAGAAGAACTTGGAAAAAAGTCAAATATGTCCTCATAGAGAGCTTAGCGTCAACAGAAAGGTATTGGGTATTGATGGTTCGAGGAGATACTTCTGGATCTCGCTAGATCAAGGGCAGCTTTGTCTTCTAGTTGATTAGATCTGAATAGATGTGTCTCAATATGTGGATAAGACTATGATCTGACTCAAGAACATTCAATCCTTGCTAATGAATAGAACTGGTAACCTCTGAGTGATGGCTATTTTGAATCAGCGTTTGCATGACATCTTCTACGTGGTCGCCTTTGGTTCTATCACCTAGGGAGCGAAATCCCTATCCAGGGCTACCATATCTTCTCAAGCCTCCGAGTGGAGCAGTTACGTCAGTGCGAAGAGTATTTCGGCAACCCTTGCCCTTAGAACTCCCGCTCCTAGACTAAAAGGTGAAGAAAGCTTAG
Organism: Pinus taeda; assembly: GCA_000404065.3. NCBI lineage: Eukaryota > Viridiplantae > Streptophyta > Pinopsida > Pinales > Pinaceae > Pinus > Pinus taeda. The sequence continues at coordinate 60,501 of APFE031629783.1, read as the reverse complement.
GTCACAAGTGGTGTCTGGCCTCTCCCTGTTGATGGCGATGGGATTTTCCTAGGCGGCTTAGGGCTGCACCTCCTGGGACTGTCGCTACAAGGAGTGGATGATGATCTGAAGGGACTTAAATGAGAATGAGGGCGTGTGCATGTACCTCGAGCTGTAGGGGATCAAGAATGTGGTGAGGATCTAGTCATCGACCTTGATGGGCTTGCCCACTGCAGCCTGCCAGATCTCGCCATACCTTTGTCGCAGGTCATGAACAGTATACCCTTCATTATGTCTTTGTAGAAGTCCCTCATGATGATGATATTGTTATTTCTACATAGTTGCATATGTTGTTGAATAATGATGAAAATATGAATAATGTTATGATGTTATGGGGTAAATTTAATTTGTAAATAAAGAAATGCAATTATCAAAGAAAAGAACAATATAGTCCTAAGAAAAATTAGCATGGTTCCAGATTTGGGTGGAAGAAAGTCATGGAGATCACCCCTATAATGACACCATTGATGGAAGCAAGAGAGGGTGGAGGAGACCTAAGATAATTCTAGGGTTTGAAGGAAACCCTAGGAAATTTTTTCATTAGGGTTTGATGGATATTATGAGGTTAGGGTTTGAGAGAAACCCTGGTTTATGGCAAAGATGTGAGATATGAAATCTAGAAACCCTAGCATGGTCAATGTGACAGACTTTATGAATCCCTAGATGCAACAGTTTCTATTAGACATAACTCATGAATATATATTGAAGTCAACAAGTGGACTATGAATAGTGATGGGAGATGATCACCTCTTATTGAAGATAAGTATTTCTTGATTTATGATGCTCCTTTACGTCTTTATTTTCGTTTATACTTATGGATCTAATTATTGTTTTGATTATAATTCTTGCATGTATATTTGAGTATTTAAATTTTTCTAACCTCCCAATGAGTTGTGATAAGTGGATCCTTCTTGAGGATCATGGCTAGTGCAGGAAGAGAAGACCTAGCATCGGAAGAGATAAAAAGGCACTTGATGAAAAAGATGACAAAGTGCTAAAGTTGCCAATGTAAAACAAGAAGGTGCACAAGTATCTGTATACTACGAGGTATGTATGGTATATTGTTTCAATGTCATGGCAAGGTAAGCCCTAAGGTATGGTGAGAATGTCTCCTTTACAAATGGCTCATGTATGCATCTGAAAGGAAGTTTGATTCATGACATCTATGATGAATTGATGCACTTGGTAGTAAACAAGTATCTTATCTCTTAGACATGATGAACTTCTTGATTCTATGAAGCTACTTAATATTTATCTTTGATATATTGGTACTTGATGTTTGGCTAACACCTATCATTTTGAATATCTTGATCCCATAAAAAATAAATAAATAAAGTCTAACACCTTGATTCTAATAGACAGTAATCTGATACTATTGATAGTGAAAAGCATGGTAGCCATGATGATAAAAGTGTAACAATGAGATTGATATTTAGGATATTTTGTGGTTATGTTTTGACATGCTTAGTAATTATGGCATATGGTAAAATTGAATGCCATGACTTGATGAATTGAGTTATATGACAAAGAAGTAATGTTGTGATTATGATTTGACACTAACCCTTTATGAAAGATTGATGTCATGATGTAACAGTTAATTAAATGATGCTAACACGTTATGACCATGATGGATATATGTTTTAAAACATGATATAGCTTGACTTTATGATCTAACAGATCTATTGATGCATGACAGTATTAAAGATAGGTCGATTACTTGAAGATGATTGAAGTGGGTTTCCATTTAGAGGGAGAATCTTTCCATAAGATCATTACTCCTATTATCATTTGCATCGTGTATAAAATATTATTTATTACTGAAGTAAGATTTATGGACATGAATAGACAAATATTTGATATTATGGTCTGTAGCAAAGTCATGGTCTAAGAAGAAATATTTTTCCTTACTTTAAGCCTCAGTCGCACGAAAGTTAGCTCAAGGTTGCGACTGCAGCCTCTCATCCGCATGGAAGTAAGCTCAATGGCATGACTATAGGTGTCGGACACAAAAGTGAAGTTTTGTTCATGAAATCAAAATTTCACCTGAAGGATGGCAGTCCTACAGACTTGGAGCAAACAACAAAAAGCTCTATGAGCAAGGAAGTTTGAATGTTTGACTTACTATAATGTGAATATATCGACTAAACTTTTGTTTGCAGATGGCTAGGATATACATATCGATGTGTCACTATGATTTAACCATTAAGGTTTGTGTATGACAATATTTGATAACAATTGCAAAGATTTGGTTGATTGATATAGACAAACAATTTTTGGTGTTTTTGATGATTCTTGATAATGATTTAGAACTCTGATTGGATGTTGAGATATGTTTTTTGAGGTATAGATATCACTATGATAGCAAACTTCAATTTGACTTGTTGTCTAATGATGTGTTTTGAAGATTGATGATTTGCCTTGATAACAATGTTATATGGGCATAGTGACTTATATTGGTATTCTGTGTTGATATAATGAGTTTTGAAACATTGATTCAAGTATTGATAATTGTATAAGGTAATCTCACAATAAATGGATGGAACCTGCATGACTTATCCTTGGTGTATGCATTTGCATGTAGTGACAAAAATTATTTATATTATGATCACGAGGATGACATGATGAAGTTTGGTTTGATGTTAGTTGGTAAATGACAATTTGTTGGCACGATAATAGATGAAGTCATAACTTGATATTTAGCTCTACCTGTCACCTAATCTAAAGAATTGGATATAGTGATATTGATGATTTTGATCTGGCCTTTAAACTTTGATGAGTTGACATAGTTGATTTGATTGCACAATATTGATTTATGTAAAGTTGAGCATATTGGTTTGGTAAAGCGTTATGTTTGTAAAAAGATTTTCATGAAGCAAGCTCCCCAATCCTGATAGGTCCATATTGACAGTCACCTGATGAATTCAAGAAGATGTGTAGCTCCAAACCTCTACTACAAAAGTGGTCCAAGGTATGACTTTAATTTTGTTTTTGGTTTTATACGTTGATAGTCTACTCTTGACAAGTAATGAACCCCTGATGATCAAAGTAAGAGGGACATGGCCTCTAAAATTCGAATTGAAGAATCATAGCATCATGTATCACATTCTAAAGTTGGAAGGAAAATATATATTGCAAAGATATTGAAGAGTTTTTGTAAAGTGGAAATGCAAATCCTTGGACACTCAAAATTCAAGAAGTTGTGAAGAGATATAGTTGAAGTTGATTTAGCAATCGATAATTGATTGAAGCATTAATGTTCCAACACTCGTTCGTATGTGTGTGTGTGTGTGTGTGTGTGTTGTGTAAAGAACCTGAGAGAATTCATGATTGAGCAGCTTCATACACATTGATTTGTTGCCAAGCTCATTTCAAGATATTTGCATGAATGATCTATCTTTGGTTTGAGACATTCTTCTTGTGATATGTGACCGCATGGATGTACAGATGTTGTTTGGAATCATTGTTGATTAGATAAGCACATTTGGGTGTTTCCTTAGTATGAGATCTACCATGATGTTTGAGATGAGAATTTTGTAGCTTTAAGCACGACCGGGGTTGAGTACGATGTTGCTAGCATGACTAGCTATGAGGCAGGATGAAAAATATTTTTAGAGAAATGTTTTGAGCAGGATCTAGATATGACATGGATACATTGTGATGACAAAGAGTGGGAATCGTTTGGAAGAAAATCTCATATATAGATGGGAACGATATACCTTCATTGAGGCAATGTTGTTGTATGAGACAAGTTTAGGCTTGTGGTTGGCACATCCTCGAGAGGGGGGATGACTATGGTATCCTTTTTGTGATGTGTATATTTTGTTCTAATATGATATTTGATCTCATGCCACGTATGAACAGGAGACAGTTGCTATTAAGACATGATGATTACCATATATGAGCACGATGATATGTTGTTGATCTATAAAGAGTGTCACTGATCGAGAACATTGAGGCAAATCTTCCTCCCCTATTCAAGCTCCTAGAGTGTTGAATTGAGATGGAGGGTTCCTGGGGTTGAGGGATCTCTGGACAATAAGGTATCACCCCTATCTATTACCCATAGGATTGGAGATGTTGCTCCCCTATCTTGGTCTTTGCAGAGTATACCCCGGTTGGCATCATACCCACAAGTCGGGCTTATTGGGATTGTCCCTCCCTGTCTGACCAACAGATTAAGGAGGCTTGGGGCATGTGATAATTACCTCTTGGTAAGCCGGGTATCTAGCCCAAGCTCGAATTATGATGCAGGTGTTCTACCACATGACTCTTAAGGGTCATTGTTGGGAAGATCGGTAGGCAATATGATGGGTTGAGATGTGCTCCCTTATATCACCTATTTCTCGATATGGGGTTGTAGATGTTTAGCTCCCCCATGAGATTTTGTGTTGAGATGTGCTCCTCGATGGGAATTCGAGACGTGCTCTCCGATGTTGATGCAAGTCATAGATTTGGCTCCCCGTTGATGTTTCTTGGGTGGTAACATTAGGCTCCCCACTGGCAGAGATTCTGGGTGGTAGCAGTGGCTCCCCAATGAATGGAGGGTGGTAGATTAGGCTCCCATCCATCGTCAAATTCTTCTTCTTTTAGATTTGAGAATTTTCCGCATATAAGCAGGGACAATAAAGAGTTAAGCATGAATAAACAAGAGAAAAATCAAGACGAATAGTGATGAACAATTACGATACATGATGATGAGATACTTGAGATTGGATGTGATTTTATGATAGGATACACATGACATGATGCAAGTGGAATTCTCCCTAGTTGAGAGGGAGTGTTAAAATTGGCAACTACAGTCAAATTACACTTCGAACAACTCATTTGACGGAGATGATGATGGCATCGAATTCCTCTTTTGGAGAGGACCAAAATCAACCTAAAGATCATCAAATTTGGACAAGATAAAATGTAATTTTGAATTATAAGCCCATATGTGCATATTCGATCAGGTCAACCCTAAAGTAAAGTGGTCACCCATGGAAGGCTATAAATACAAGTGATCTTCACCTCATTTGGACATCATCATGGAGAATTCTTCTATTCTCTTCTGTGTTTTGGCTCACACAGGTTTGAGGCTCGTCCACGGAGAATTCACTCGCACGAAGAAGAAATTGCAGGATCTGAAGCTCGAATTTTTGTTTTTGGGTTTTGGGCATCAATCGCAAGCATGACACAGGAAGATCTCGGTTGCACTCACTCACTGGTCGGCCATCCGTGTAACTAAAAATTTTCATTCACACACACAAAACATCCTCCATGCAATTGGCATCTAAGGTTTCCAAGTCACAGTCACATGCTTTCCACAGGCTAATTTTGACTACAGTCGCTAGCTCACTGGCTCAAGGGAGCAACTGAAGCATTTCAATCACTTGCACAGCATGTCCTCCATGCGACCGGAAGTTAGGGTTTGGTTTTTTGGTTATCCAAATTTTTCGCTCGTTGACTGCAGATAGTGACAGTGCATTACATGCTTCAGAATCAAGGTTTTGAGTATAATCATGGTTGGGCTCATCTCATGAACATTGTTTAGTTGATTTTGTTGATTAGGTTATGACTGAAGATATGGATCATTGTACTCTCTTTTGTTGAATCATTCAATGACAATCTAATAAGAAGAATTTGAAAGGGTTTTCCCCATAATGGTTTTTTCCCTGGTCTCCGACCAATCCCGGTGTCTCTATGTGTGAATGATTTTCTTCTATTGTTCCTATATGTTCCTTTGCATTGATGATGATGATATTGTTCTTTCTACATAGTTGCATATGTTGTTGAATAATGATGAAATTATGAATAGTGTTATGATGTTATGGGGTGAATTTAATGTGTAAATAAAGAAATGCAATTATTAAAGCAATGAACAATATAGCCTTCAGAAAAATTAATAGTTGCTCCACCATCGGCAGACACCACAACCTATATCATGTCACCCTTACTCATTTATCCCAACATTCCTCCACCTAATGCTCTAAACTAGAACTTGCGAGCTAACCTAGCCATGGATCCTTCCTTCACAAATAGAAATACATTCGGGCTTGTGTGTCTTGCCACCATAGTCGACTCGCATCACCCTGTTGGGTTCTTCCCGACACCTTCACTTCCTCCACCCAAAATTCCTATGGGATGAGACTTCTAGCCAATGTTAGATGAGATCATCTCGCACTTATGTTCCTAATGCTTCCCTTGGTGCATTCTTCTCTTCTTCTGAGCGAGAGCTTTTGACCCTACGTGGCCTATGGGCTTCGCTTCCATTTAATGGCAGGACTGTCAGGCTTGCGTTTTAGCTAGCTCATCCTGGCCGACATCATCTCGATCGATCCCATGTGTAAAACAAACCTTCGAGTTCTACTTTCTGGGTTTTTCACCTCCAGGCCATGTCATTATAACTTTGTTCAGTCGCAGTAAAGGGAAATTAGGTTGCGCTAATGGGAAGTTTCCATTACTAGGGTTCCGCAGTTAACGGATAAGATTGCTCGAGTCTACCCTATAAATTCATAACTTAGTCCTCCCTACGTCGTATCAGAGCTTATGCTCAATCCCTACCATGGCTCGACCAAGGAAACCTTGTCAACCCTTGTGTGATGAATCCAATTTGGATTTCAATGAGTACCACGAGAGCTTGCTTCAACTCCTTACCAATCGCTTCTCACTGGTTATTCTGACCAGGGTTCTACCACAAGTGTTTAGTAAACATCAAGAACAACATCGTCGCTCGTCTACAGTGATGGAAAAAGTGGCTTGCTAATGCACCTCGTGGTGCTACCCATCTTGAGCTTGGGCGAAGGCCTCTCCAACGAGTTCTTGGCCCTCCGACGTTCCCGATATCGGAATAGTGAGTTTCCTTGCGTGCACGCATAGGTACTCCTACAGACACACTCTATTGTGGACCTACAATGATCTTCCAAAAGGCTCCACCTCTCTTGCCACATGTCGAGAGCTCTAGATTCCAAGGCAAGCCTATAAACAACTCCATGGCACTATGCAGGGGCTTTCTGGGCCTAACCAGCTATGCCCTGAGGCTAGTGGAAGACATATAGGTTTCTCAAGATGCAAGGTTGACCAAGACTTCGCACAAAGGCTTCAGGCTATCCTTTCACTAAAAAGGGAGAATAACTCCATCAGCATTAACACAATGCCTCATGTACAGATTCACAAGCTTGTAGCTAGGTGAATAAATATTTTTGTATGCTCGGACCCTGCTAAGAAGACAAACTCTCATGAAATCATTTCGGATTAATAGAAAGGGTCTTTATGCCCACTAATTTCATGTTTTTAATCCAAACCCTTATGGATCCTTACACTACCTATAGTGTTTCATAACATCTTTGTATCATTTTCATATGTGTTGATAATCAATATAGATAAGCATTTACTACAGGGTGGGATTCCATATCTGGGGTATAACATAACCCTTGTTATCATGTAACTCATACAAATTATGCTGCTTATTATGTGTTATAAGAAACACTTCACACAAAACTTCATTTAGAGTCCTAAAGAACACTCATGCTTGGCTTATTTAATAACATTATTCATCTTAGAGATGCAGAACATATATATATATATAGTCATAATTGTGAGTGTCAACTCCATACAAAGGTGTACCCACATACTCATTGATTAGTAGCATTGTTACAGTCCAGAATCCAAGGCCATTTCAAACCAGAATGCATCACAATTTCATTAACATTTAAACTATATAGAAGGATACTTATCTTTAAAATTGTAGGGAAACTAAGTATGGGACAAGGGCTTTCCACCCAACCTTAGACAGTTACAGCGAAGCTCACTTGCAACTTCACCCTCGAGCCAAATTCCAGAGACGGAGGAGGGTTTCCTTAGAGGATTGTAACAACAATCTGTCGACTAGAATAAGAAATCCAGAGGACCTCTTTCCTCAATCCCACCAACTTCCTACTGCAGTAAACAATGCACAAGGAATCTAGAGGTTCACCACCTCACCCTCAAGAATAATGACAAGCATACACCTTTTTTCCTGGAAGTCCAGAATCCATTGCAAAAATAAACTCAAGACTTGCCTCTTCCCAAGTTGTCCAGAGTTTTAGGAACGACTATCTCAACTCACAGCCTCCAAGGGACCCAAGTTGTTACAGGGTTCCAGAGATTCTTATCTCAACCCACAGCTACCAAGGAACCCAAGTTGTTACAGGGCTCCAGAGATTCTTGTCTCAACCCACAACCTCGAGAGAACCCTAGCTGTTACAGAGCTCCATAAATACCTATCTCAACCCACAGCCTCCAGGGACACCAATTTGCTACAGGGCTCCAAAGACTAGTGTCCCAACCCATAGCCTTTAGGGAACCAAAAGACCAATCCCTTCACTTCTCTTCTCTTCTGCAAGTTGATACTCTGCTCTGCTCCTGCTGATTTTTTCACCAATTGTCACTCTGCCTGCATGAACAAATGAGAGAACCCCCCCCCCCCCCCCAATTGGGTCCATGCCCTCTTTTTCTCTGTTGTTTCTTTTTCCTTCTTCTGCAGGGGTGTTCCATCCTAGTTGCGTTGCCCAATCTCGCCCTTCATAGATTTTCCTATCCACTTTTCTTTGTGAAGGTTCTCAAGTGCATGGCCATGTGTACCTTCTTTGCAACCCATTTTAATTTAGGAACCATTCCATTAAAATCATGCACCAGCCAGCCTTTAATGGTTGTCCAACAATTAAAATTTTCTACACAAGAAAACCTCAACATCCCAAGCAAGCAATCCTCCTTCTCAACTCTGGAATCTGTGTCCCTTTGACTCGGCCCCTTTTTCATATATCTTGTAAAATATTTACAATATATATATTTTTTACGAGAGAACCATGGTTGGGGCTATCAAAGCTAGTTTTTTCTGAGATTTAGGTTTTTCCAAGATAAACATTGTGTTTATATGTGCTTTTTGTTGTTGGTATATTTATCTTTCTCCATTAATTTCCTTAGTAATTTTTAACCTGGTATCAGAGCCATGGGATGAGGTCAAAGCCAAGGGAGAAGCTCGACGTGTTTTGTTTAGCAGAGGTGAGAATGACAAGAGCCATGGATATGTGCAAGGAGGCATACAAGAAAACCCATGCCAAGCCTCCAATTGAGACTATATTCATGCCAAGAATGCACGCAAAGTGTTTGACGAAATGCTTCAATGAGAGGATTTAACATGGTTTATTTGATTCAGGCTGTAGATAATTTTCAGTGGTGAAATGAGTGACCTATGGAAGAGAGATATGTTGGTTGTGTATTAGAAACAACAACAATAATAAATAAAAACATTATTATGATGGATTTGAAAAAAAAATCATGTAAATAGGCATATTGTTGTAAGACCTGGTAAGGCATGCATACCCTTGGAAAATTACCAACAAAGCTTGGAGTTTGACCTAGGCGATAGGGGAGCATGCTAAATTATAAGATACCTTGGATATAAACTTTGAGGGGTGTAGGGCTTGGAGGTGAGAAGTGTTGGTTCACTTGGCCAGTTTGGCAAGATTTGGTCAAGGGAAACCCAAGTCAAGTTTAAGGGGGGATTGTTAGGTAAACTTGACTCAGTGAAAGAGTCAAAATTACTTGTTCAACAGTGGTTGCTTTGGGCACATGGTTTTGGTTGCCTATGGTTTCGTACCCATGGATTGCATGTAATGAAACCTTTAAATGGCTTGGGAAGTCTTCATTGTAATGTGCTAGGGATGTGAAGGGTGAAGGCTCACTTGGCTGGTTTGGCCAGGTCTTGGCCAAGGAATTAATAGAATATCTTGTTTGCTGGTTTTTCCTTTTCTAGATTGGGGTTTTTCCAAGACAAACATTGTACTTATGTGTGTTTTTTTGTTGTTGATAAATTTATCTTTCTCAGTCATTTTTAAAATCGAGCTTTACAATAATCTTTGTAGTTGATGAAAGTTTGTTTCATTCAATTCCAAGTGTTCATAATATTTCTATTTAAACTTAATGAGAAAAGTATTTCCAATAGTCAAATCACGCAAATGGTGAAGAACAAAAGGATTTATGTTTTTCATTCTTGTTTCCTCTTTGGTTCCTAAATTGGAAATTCAAAAGCATTAGATTGATTTTCTTCAGTCACGATATTTAGGGATAGTGATTTTTCTCTAGCTTCAACTCTGATCTTTGTTGTGAAAAGGATTTATTAAAAATCTTTCAAGAGAGTGCTATCCTTAAATCTTTTAACAAACTCTTCAATAATTCATTGGATATTTGCTCGATTTTCTTCAGCAAACCACCTTCTAAAGTCTTCAAATTTTTCTTCATGTTTTATTTGGCCACAGGTCCTTGCTTGATTTCTAGTAGAAATCTGATTCCTAGGTAGAAAACATCCAAAGGTGTCACCAAAAATTGTTAGGCTACAGAATTACAACAATATATACTGAACTCCATAGCTCACTTTAAATTGTCAACCAAGGATTGTGCAAATTTATGAGGTGCCATGCAGTGTATATGAAAACCATAAGTCTATTCTAAAAAAATGGTAATGATATTGTAATGGATTGAATGATCAACTACAGACAACTCATTCTAATTCCTTCCCATAGACTAAGGTAATGGTTTTACCCTCTGTCTCTTCTTACAATTTGCTGAAAGTTAGAAAAGAGAAGGACCACCTCCTGATGATATGGAGAATGCTCCTTGGAATTAATAATCAGTATATAGATCTTTGAAGAAGAAAACAATCAAAATATTAAACAAAATGTTTATAAAGACTCACAAGGTCCACATTCCAAAGCACTGATCATTACAGTTAAAAGGCATCAAAGCAATCATAAAAATGCATTGAATTAAAGGTATTACTATAAATGAAAGTGTCGATAATAGAAAATTGGTAGAAAGAAAATTATTTGTTCTACAGAAATCTGAATAAATTCACAACACAAATACTCATGACAATATTGAAACGAGGATACCTATGACCTCCCCCTTGAGTGGGCCCTACATAAGGGAACTCTTGGAATCCTGTACAACACTTAGGAAAACAAAACCTCAGTCAAATCTTATTTCTTTGTTCACAAAAGTCATATATCGAAAGACGACAGAACTTTACCTCTTGAACACAACTTGAACTAGTCTCTTACAACGAGATAGAAAGCAGAATAAAAATTTAGGCAGCTGTCTCTATTGTCTATGTCCATATAAACACTGAAATGGTGCTAGAGATTTTTACTGACCTAATGAATCAGATCCTTGATTGATGGATGTTGTCTACTTCATTGCCTCTTTTCGCAGCACATCTAAGTTAAGAGGGCTATCCTCTCTCCTCAACTAGTCCAAGTTTCAGAATGCAAATGAAATTTGGAGGGGATCTGGCTACTTGAGGAGTTCCCTATTGTCTCCTATCTTTGGTAGTCTGATGATCATCTTCATCAATGAGACAGCAAGATCACTTGAATTTCTTATCCCTTATCAATTGATTGAAATGTGTTGGGTGTTATGACTATAATTTATATAAAAATAAAATAAATATAAATGAATAAATACTAATCTTAATTATAGTTACTTAATGTTTAGTTAAATGAAGAGGCATGTCTCCAAGGACATGGCCATTCATGAAGGGGCACCTGCCTAAGTATATAAGTGGGCTCTCATTGTAACATTGAATCATCCTTGTACATTCATCTGATTAATAAAATTATTATTTAGAATACATTGCGTATTTTACACTTTAAATTACAAGAAGCTACAGTTTTGTCACTACATTGGGTATTGAAGAAAGTTAATAGCATAATGGTTAAACCCCCTCTTGCAAGCTTAATTCAATATTTTTCTATCATTATTGCATTAACCTCTCTACTTCCAAACCCCATTAGTCCATGCAATACAAATCACAAAATCAAGTAAAAAATGCTATATATCAGACATACATTATATTCATTTGAAATTAAGCCAATCATACTCATTCAAATAAGCATATATATCAATACCATCCTGTTTGGTCATTAAAAACAAGAGTGCCTAGGCAAGCGTTAGGTTTATGGGGCAAATACATAAAAAATTCAAGACAAAAAGATGGACAACAGATGATAATCTAAGAGCCCATCAACAAGACCACATCAAATTAACAAGGAGATTCCTGGTTCAGCCTTCACGTTGTCAATATTGTTGATAAAAAAGGTTGAATCTTTAACAAAACAATGAGTACTACCCACCAAAGGCTGGAGTTTCTTTGGCATGGACTTCATGAGCTTCTTGGTGAGTGACCATATTGTGTTGACAATTATTTTAAGGGGAACCTATCATGAAATCATGGGAACCATAGGAAAATTATCTTGCATAAGTCTTTCTTTTTTTTTAATTCATTATCTAAGTTTGATTCATTAATAGTCCTGATAACATCTTTTATTCATTGGGTTCCAACCCATTTTTTACAAACTCTATTATTAAAAGAACCCCTATCTTTTCCAAATATCATCAACCCCACCATTGAATGTGTTAAGAATGACGATATTCTCATTCTCATTATGCTCTTGAAGGGTAAGATATTCTTCTTTGCTTGCATTGGTCCTTGTAGGTTTTTCATGACTCATAATTATTGCACAATCTTGTTGGATCTCTTCTTTAATGTTTTCTGGTATCCACTTAATCCAGTCTTCGATGTCACACATGATACCTAGCACTAAAATTTTTATTCTTTTAACTAATTTGGTATTCCATGCCTTTTTCTTAAGTATATAAAAATACATGGAATGCGACATGACCATTGCAATTACAAGAGTACACCTAAAACTCTTTGAACAGTACCACTATAAAAAAGATCTGACATCATTTTCAATGTTTTCCTCAATAAAAGAAAACAGAAATATCAGAAAGATCAAAGTAAACAGATATGTGTGCATCAAAGAGAAACTATGGTAATATAGAGAGTGATACAGTGTTTAAAGATATCAAGCTAAGTATCTCAATGTGAAAGTAAATCCACTTCCACAGTAGACTACAGTTTTGTTGAGCTTAGTGCTAGGTTGAATATGAATGGGTACTATTTGTGGACACTGCTGATCACCAGTGCTTCCCAATCCAAGCTGACCATGCTCACCCCACCCCCATGTCATTACAGCCTCATTCTCTGCATCCACCAGAAAAAAATTAACCCTAAAAAACCTTTCAATGTTTAATGCAATATGGCATCCAACTACATCCCTGCCCACTATTCCTCCACAAGTAATAAAAGAATAGAACATTGGTTTCTCATATGCAACATGAGAAATAGCTTCAAAAAACCCTATCCATTTCATTTACCTAATACGATGGCAGAATGTTCAGCCCCAGCTGCAATCTGTCTCGTCTTTATTCCCTCTAGAGAACCAATTATTTGAAGTGCAAGCCAATCTCCATCTTGACCTATATCACCATATAATAATAATTAAACAATGATGATAATTCTTCCATATTTTCAGTTGCAAAGGGACTTCTTCATTTACACGCTTTCCTAACTGTGGACAAAAGGAAAAAACACCTATAACTCTTTTTCATGATTTCATGCCTAAAAATGTAGGAGCCTGCCATCAAATGCAAAATTTGTGCCTTAATCGTGTCATTCAGGCTACTCATTTCTTAGCAGCAACTCACCTTTGAAAAAACATACAGGACATTACCTAATAATGTCGAGTTGGTCTTAATCATATCTTCCTTTTTGACACCCAGTTTGCCATGATAAGTTCCTCCCCACATATAAACTTTGCCATCCTCTGTTATTGCATACCAAAAGAAGATGTATAAGAATGTGTCTTCTCGATTAAACTTTGGGTGTTGAATATCTTCAGCTATCCAAGATGGGAAATAAGTGATGTCAGAGAAACCAATCTATCTATCAGGATATAAAGAGTCTAAGAGAACAAGACTAAGACGTCTAATGAAGACTGTTAAAAAGGTGTAATACAAAATATCTAAAACATCAATAGAATACTGGAAAACATCAAACATGGGATGTTGTAAGACAAGAAATATTCCTTGAGCTAGCCATAATTAAAGTCAAGGCCTCTTCTCTTAGCAGTAGAATCACCTGCTAGTACCATGCCATGGTTCCAACCCAGAACTAGCTGGCATAATTTTAATGTTGTTGTTGCTAACTTAGGAGCAAGTATGTCTGGAGTGCCATCAAATCCTCTTCCCCAAACATAAAGATGGCCATTCTCTGTAAGATATAACAATCTGTTTAGAAAAGGTACAATTAATAGGAAATATGTAGGAAGCACAAAACCAATCTGACCAAAGAAGCAATAGGAAAGTCAACAACCTGTCAAGGCTGCACTGTGCTCGCCGTTTGCACAAATAAATGCAACAGTGTGAACATCAAATTCCTTGACACACACTGGAACATTGGAACACCTTGCTTCTTTTCTCGTAGAATTTGAAGTACTATAAATTTGTCCACTAGCTGGAACACCCAGCTGTCCATGCCTACCCGAACCAAATGCAAAAACAGAACCCGATATCCCTGTCATGCAATGAGTCAAACAAACCCCATTCTTCTTGACATGTATAGATCACCAAAGAAACTATAAGTTCAAAGAATCATAATGACTTTCCGAGTAACATGATCCCAGAAATAAGCATTAAGCTTGTATAAATATTCATACATACCCTCCAACAAAACCAAAGTATGGCGCATACCACAAGAAGCCATAGAAACATGTTTTGAGGCAAATGCCTCAACTTTACTAGGAACATTCCGAGACTCAAAATGACCATGCCCAAGCTGTCCAAATGTTCCATCTCCGCAAGTAAAAAGCTCTCCACCTTCTGCAGAGCATACGAGAAAACAGTATTGAAGAGATCCTCTATCTGTATATGATATATCATACTTATAGCTACCAGTTCGCAATGTATGGATTCAAGTAACCATGACCAGTAACATTCAATATTGAAAGTGTCATGTACAGTTCTGATTAAAGATGCATAATAGAGTGGTCTTGCAACAAAATTCACAAAAATAATTGGAATCAACCACTGTATGCAACTTGTCAACAACTTGCACAACAAACTTTCAAGAAATTAGAAAGCCAAAGCGCAATAAAAAAGCAACTGATAGAAGGTTCATCATAATCGTGGCTACATGAATGTTGCAAGTGGTGACAAGGAATAATACAGGAGCGAGCTGCATTCAAAAGCATTTTAAATTAAGATGATGACGCAAGCATTTATTAAAATATCTCTCTAAAGCCTGATTAATGTGGCTATTGTCAAGTGCTAGAGCTTCTGCTAACCCGAGGGACCTAAAAGGTACAGAGCTAAACAGACAGAATGACTTAAAGGGCATAAACGATGCAGAGCTAAACAACTAATGCAACAGAATCCACAGAGACGGAGCATTATTAACCAAGACAAATGCTGAAGCAGGTGAAGAGAGTATTGCAGGGCAGGTCCATTGTATTTTTCTTCCCGATGATTGTAATATCCCCAATTTTGTGAGCATGTGGGAATCATTAAGGAATTTTGCCCAATTTTAGTAATATTAATTAAAAGAGGCAAATATTATTGGAGAAAGGTGGCTGGTATAATTTTATTGGAGAATAGTGACAAATTATTATTTTATTAAATGATGGCAAAAGTAACTTAGTGGAAAATGGCCCCCACCAATAAAATAATATTAAAAAAAAGGAGTCTAAAGGCATGAGGAGAAATTATAAAAAGAGGATGGACTCATTTTGTGGATCATTACACTTCACATTACATCTTCTCTTGGAGTTGTTTAGCACAAGAAGAGAAGTGTTGTTTAGCACGAGTTCCAAGTGGAATTCCACAGTCATTTTGGAGAACTTCAAGTGTCTTCCTAGTGAGGAAATTTGGGGAGTTCAATTCAGAATTTCCATAGAGCTTTATAGCAGGTGTTCACCCAGTTCTGCGCACTTCCTTGACATAAAGGCAGTTTGTGGAGCACAAATTTCTTTAGCTAGAGTGCGTCAGGATATCCAGAGGATTTGCAGAGAGATTTCCTACCTTGAGACCGGAATTTTGTAGTGTTTCGCAGGGCAAAAGTTTTGGCCATTTGGTGGGCCAAATTTCTCCATTTTGGCAGTGTGTAGAGCTCACTAGAGAATGCTCACACAGGGTAAGAGAGAAACTAATTTGCGGAGGAGATTGGCTGGGAGAGAAGGTAGATTCCGGAGGGGATTTTGTGTGGAATTTTAATGGCATTACAGCGGAGGAATTAGGTGTTTTTGGAGCAATATTTCTCAGCAATGGGTGTAGCCATCTAGAGGATCACTCGCACTATTTGGTGGGCTCTCTCATCACTCTAAATTGGCCCAAACCATTTCTGGGTGTTTGTGGATATTTGGAAAGGAGTCTGTGGCTGCATTTTCAGCATGACCCGAGCAATATTCAGGCCAGAAATCCACTTTCTTTCAGCAATGCGTTTTACTAGTTAGCTGACAATTTGCACCACTTTGTGGGTTTCTTGAAGAGCTGGTTTGGGGCCAATCCCTTTCTGGGTTTTGTTGGCCTTGTTGAGAATGTGCACCAGCTAATTTCTCAAAAGAATTTGAGCACTTCTGAGGACAGATTTTCCATTTCCTATCTAGCAGCAGCAGCAAAAATTTATTGGGTCAGCACAAAAATTGGGGCTTCATTATTATCACCTGAGTTTTGCCTTGCATGCTTGTATCAAGCCCAGGTTCTACTATTACCATTTATTGTACCCATTCTACTCATATTAATAAAATGGCTCAGAGCTTGGTTCATATTTCTAGTGATTAATTCATGTGCTTGCATGTTTTTGAGATTGCAATTTGTAGTTGGTTCATAGCCTCTGTTATTTTCTATATTTTCCTATTAGGAATACTACAATAATTCGGAGAAGGTTAATAATCACTTTGTTGATGACTCTCTCATGTCAATGAAGGCAGAGCGGGAATCAGTCAATGGAGCTCTAGCTTGCTTGGTCATTTTTGATGCAAAATCTAGCAAGCCTAGTGCAAAGCCTCACTAGGCATATCCAGACCTTAAGACAACAAGGGATTGGCTACCACTGTCACCCTAGCATCCTTTCTCCTTCTATTTAGTAGTATTCAACCACATGGGAGGCTACCCCAAAGGATCACCTAAAGAATATTGAATAAGAATGGATCATGGTGGGGTATAGTACCGATGGAGCCTAGATGGCTTATAAAATCTTAACTAAACTTTAGGTACTCTATTCCTAGACCAATTATAGGGTTTTCATATTTTCAATGATAAGGCAAGTGATGTCATATCAATGTTGAAAATGTTGACGAGGGTTCGGAAAATGAAAAAATCTGTAAAATTGGCAAATATTAGCAAAAATTTAGAAAGAAAAAAATATTCATATTTTAACATCTAAAGTATCCAAAACATCAAATAAACTCATTGCCACATAAATATGAAAAGAAAACTAACATATAAGATCTCTAATGCTACATCACACATCGATAGGGCATCGTGTCTTGAATCCTAAGTCCTAACTCAGCCTCAAAAAAATCAACAAAAAATATAATAAATGTATCTCATCAACACGAGTCATCTATGTTAGCACTCAGAATGAACCTCAAGGCTGAGAAGAGGCAATTCTAAGGTAACCACAAACCAAGCTTTTGTTCTGCATCTAGCCCTGCCAGACTAGAGAGGGCTCTCTCTTTGCCAACAAAATGTGGCTGCAATAAGTGAATCTTATGCTAGCTATGAAGTATAGGGATTTGATTGAAAGTTGAGGGTTGAAAACAACAAGAGAAGGGACCATTGGGCTATGGATTCGATGCCAGTTTCTACCGGCAAACTTGGGGCAAAGTAAGTGCAATGTTCAGCCAGATAAAATATTGCAAATGTGAGAAGAATAGGAGAGAAAGCCCGCTGCCCTGCAGGCATCAAACAGGGGATGGATCTGCAGTAGCAGCTTTAGAAGAAAGAGAAACACAAGGTTGCTCAACAGAGCATATAACAGAGGATGGATTCTGCAAAGACAACCACTACATTTAACAACAAAATCATTATGAAAGGAGCATCGTGTGTAGATGAGTTCCTAACACATCTCTTAGATAATGTTGTAACAAGCTAGAGAAAACAAAATATGTAAGTGAATTACAGGAAAAACATACTGAACATTAAACATCTTGATGGATCCTAGGTCTAAAGGGGAAAAACTGCTTTATTAAAATGATATTAAAGAAAACTTTACATAGTCCCAAGCAGCCTCCCTCTGCTGCATGAATTCAACCATTACACTCTTAAATTCATCAAATATATACAATTAGCTCATCCCTGTACTAAGGGAGTTGAGCTCAACCATCTCTCTCAAGATAGAATCAGTTACATTAATTTTAGACCGAATTTCTGAAAATAGGGCTCAAAGATGAACTCGTGTCTCTTGAACCATAACACCTGTTACAAAACTGAAAGAGATTATTGTGGTCATGTGTGAGAAAAACCTCTCTCAAATTTTAGAAATTCATTTCCACTTGCTTGGAATCCGTGTCACACAATAATCTCTAAAACAGAAAATCACTAAAGATTTAAAACTGTAAAAATAGCCTGTAAAGATCTAGTCAAATATTCCAACTCAGGACACCTGGGAATAAACTGAAAGAGGTTTTCGTTATATGGCTTGTGGTTGACAAAAACCTCTTTGGGTTTCTCAAAATTACTTTCCATCTTTTGTAAAATGGCGCCGCACTATAATGACTAAAACAGTAAAATAAATGCAAAATTTGTTTTGTTTTAATGTAGGCTTCAAATATCACTGCATATCTCCCACATAGTAACACCTATGCATAAATTGAAGAAGGTTTTTGTTATTTGGTATGTGATTGACAAAAACTTCTTTCACTTTTGTAATATCCCTGTCCATTACTTCAGAAACTGATTTTGTAGTAAACTTGTCCTTGTGTGCAGCAAATGACCTCAAAACATGCATAACCAAGAATCAATCATTCATTTCGATCATATCTTCTGATCCAGAAACCAGTTACAGGAGTGTGATATACTATTGGAAAGATTTTTTCGAGCTGCTTCTGATGGATGTATTTAAGATATGATTTTCACTGAAATTCATGTGCAAAACATCTATGAAAACTAGACATAGTAAGAGCCCATTTTGATCCCTGGCGACAAGCTGCAAAGACTGGAACTAACATTGGCCTTATTGGGGATGGAAGCTCCTTGGAGGTGTCAAGAACACTGTAGACCAAGTGCCTCATCCATTGGGCAATACGATCACAAACAACTGCAAACCTGAACAACTATCCAAAAACATAGATACACTGCAACCTATACATACACAAATACCGGAAACTGATATGCTGCCTTAGGCAGCTTATTTTTTACAAATCTACCCTACTCTGATGCAAAATCAATAGATCAAGTGATGTTGTAATGCCAAATCAACCAATCAAGTAACTATGACAAGGATGTTGCTTGGAAGTGCTCAAACCAGGACACAACTGGAAATGTTGACAACCATACATGCACATAATGAGTTTGGCTGTGTGAAAGACAATCTAATCTATCATTCAAACTAAAAAAAAATCCATGTACGCTGCAATAGGATCGAAGGAACCAGACTCTGTTTGCTGCCCCAACTCCTCAATACATGCTTCCAGCTGCAAATTATTGATGCAAACATCCAAGGGCAGCCTTACCTTTCCTTCCTTCTGCTGGAAAAGGTCCCCAAAGAATGGGACTTGACAGTCTTGATCCTGGGATTGTATTTGGGTCTCCAATTCAATTAGATCTTTTTCAATTTTGATGGCAAACTCTTGCAAAAAATTGAGCTTAACTTCATGGATACATTGACAAGACTTCAAATAAGAAGAAAGAGATGAAGAAAAGTTCTCATCTACCTCATCATCCGTGCACATATCTTCCCATTTTCTAAAGCCTTGAATAGAGGGCACCTCTATTTTGTATTCTTCTGCTTTCTCTATCCATGTTTCAAGAAAGATACGCCAAAAATCTACAAATGACTTAATAGATCTGATAGGATTACCTTTAATCCATCTTCTACATTTGCCTTGAAACGAATCATAGAACGATCTAATAAAAATATCCTCTTTTTTTACTCTAAGAGATTCTATAAATGTTTTTGAAATTTGCTACATGTTCAAGAGTCAAAGTCAGATCTTCCCCATTGAATTTAGGATCATTGCTCAAAAAATATGCATCTTTCGGTAATTGATTAGGAAAACCAGGAAGATTAGAAAAATCGATACATGAATACCTTGAACAAATAGAAACAACATCTAAGTCCTTCATTTAGCCAGTGGAGCCACCGTCAATACTTTGAAACTCAGGATTTCGAACAATGGAGTCGTCAGGTGGATGATTTCAGCCTTCATATGTGTCTGACTGATGTCCACCATCAGCAATCAGATCTGCAACATGAACGATCTTTCCCGGAAGAAGATCTGTCACCTCGTTCCCCGACAACGGCGCCAATATGTTAGCACTCAAAATGAACCTCAATGCTGAGGAGAGGTAATTCTGAGGTAACCACAGACCAAGCTTTTGATCTGGCATCTAGCCCTGCCAAACCAGAGAGGGCTCTCTCTTTGTCAACAAAATGTGGCTACAATAAGTGAATCTTAGGCTAGCTATGAAGTACGAGAATTTGATTGAAAGTTGAGGGTTCAAAACAGCAAGGGAGGGGACTATTGGGCTATGGATTTGATGCCAGTTTCTGCCGACAAACTTGGGGCAAAGTAAGTGCAATGTTCAGCCAGATAAAAT
The DNA here is from genome assembly GCA_000404065.3 of Pinus taeda. Taxonomy (NCBI): domain Eukaryota; kingdom Viridiplantae; phylum Streptophyta; class Pinopsida; order Pinales; family Pinaceae; genus Pinus; species Pinus taeda. The sequence continues at coordinate 39,786 of APFE031629783.1, read as the reverse complement.
ATTGCAAATGTGAGAAGAATAGGATAGAAAGCCCGTTGCCCTGCAAGCATCAAATAGGGGATGGATCTGCAGTAGCAGCTTTAGAAGAAAGAGAAACATAGGGTTGCTCAACAGAGCATCTAACAAAGGATGGATTCTGCAAAGACAACCACTACATTTAACAACAAAATCATCATGAAAGGAGCATCGTGTGTAGATAAATTCCTAACACATCTCTTAGATAATGCTATAACAAGGTTTAGAAAACAAAATATGTAAGTCAATTACAGGAAAAACATACTAAACATTAAACACCTTGATGGATCCCAGGTCTAAAGGGCAAAAACTGCTTTATTAAAATGATATTCAAGAAAACTTTACATAGTCCCAAGCAGCCTCCCTCCGCTGCATGAATTCAAACATTACACTCTTAAATTCATCAAATATATACAATTAGCTCATCCCTGTACTAAAGGAGTTGAGCTCAACCATCTCTCTCAAGATAGAATCAGTTACATTAATTTTGGACCGAATTTCTAAAAATAAGGCTCAAAGATGAACTCATATCTCTTGAACCATAACACCTGTTACAAAACTGAAAGAGGTTTTTGTAAATAAGGTCATGTGTGAGAAAAACCTCTCTCAATTTTTAGAAGTTAATTTCCACTTGCTCGGAATCCGTGTCACACAATAATCTCTAAAACAAAAAATCACTAAATATTAAAAATTGTAAAAATGCCTGTAAAGATCTAGTCAAATATTCCAACTCAAGACACCTGGGAATAAACTGAAATAAGGGTTCTTTTATATGGCTCGTGGTTGACAAAAACCTCTTTGGGTTTCTCAAAATTCCTTTCCATCTGTTGTAAAATGGCGCCACAATATAATGACTAAAACAGTAAAATAAATGCAAAATTTGTTTTGTTTTAATGTAGGCTTCAAATATCACTGCATATCTCCCACGTAGTAACACCTGTGCATAAACTGAAGGAGGTTTTTGTTATTTGCTATGTGATTGACAAAAACCTCTTTCACTTTTGTAAAATCCCTGTCCATTACTTCAGAAACTGATTTTTTAATAAACTTGTCCGTGTGTAGCAAATGATCTCAAAACATGCATAAACAAGAATCAATCATTCATTTCGATCATATCTTCTAATCCAGAAACCAATTACGGGAGAATGATATACCGTTGGAAAGATTTTTCTGAGTTGCTTCTTATGGACATACTTAGGATATGATTTGCACTGAAACTCATGTGCAAAACATCTCTAAAAACCAGACATAGTAAGAGCCCATTTTGATCCCTGGTGACAAGCTGCGAAGGCTGGAACTAACAATCTACAATGAAATTAGATATGTAAACTACTACCTAATGATTTACTATGCCTATTTTATGGGAAAAATTAATGACTTTTCGTTCAGAGGAAAAAGACCCTGGGGCTAGCTTTGGACTTTGATGTCCTTTAGAAGAAGTAGAATGAGGTAGACTACATACTCTACCAGTGACCATGCTAGGTGGTGTCACCTCTTTCTTTTGTTGCTCCTCCTCCACCTCCTCCTCTTCTACCTCTCTCTCCCCTGCAGCTGCGACCTCCTCCAATACCTCCTTTAACCAATTAGGGGTCAATTCCATGATAGGTATCTCGACCTCAACCCTCCATGCAACAGCGGTGTTAATCCCATCCAATGAGATGGGCTTCACGTTAGGTGTTTTATGAAGTTGTCTCTCCCACAATCAGAGATTGTAGTAGACATAGACCACGTCATTAAGGCAATGGAACTCCAACCTATATGAGTGTCATAAATTATAAATTAATAATTTTAAAAGTAATAAATTATAATTTACAATGAACTCAAATTTAATTTGAAAATTTTAACATGTGCTTCTTGGTGTGTATTTTTTCAAATACACTTCAGTTGCACTCGCATTTGGAGGAGCTACATGTTTGGCTAACCACTTGAATGGCAAGCTTTTGGAGATTTGGTACTTTGCAACATAGCTTGTCCACCACGCATCTACAACAAAATAAGACAAACATACAAAAAAACATTGAAACTTGAAAGTTGAAGCAAAGTATGAAGAGACAATGAAATTTGAAACAAACTAAAGCTTACCTCGTATTTTGGTCCTCCTATCGTGGATAGCCATGTCAAAGCTAAATGTGTCACCCACCACCCTATATATCTCCATTTGTTTAGAAATTCTTGCACGTTCTTCTGAAGATGACACCATCTTATGAACACAACTAAAGAATCCATCCATCACTTCAGCATCAAATTTGAAACCAGAGTAAGAAAATGTTGGGTTGAGGTAGATCCCTGCAATATGAACAAAACCATGGAGTGTATTGTTCCATCGTTCATCAATCACTCTCCATAAATTGTGTTTCTCAAACCCATCATCTCCCTTATCCTCATAATAGCTACGAATGGTTTTTTTGGCCCTATCCATGGCCTCATACAAGTAACCCATTATGGGCTTGTCTCCATCAACCAATCGAAGGATCTTTACCAAAGGTTCAATAATAACACACACCTCCTCCACTCCTACCTAAAAGTTCTCCTAATATGAAACTAGCCTGCATATGGCCTCTCAGTCTGGTTTGCCGAAAAAATATAAAGCATGCCACTCCTCTGAAATAAACACTCTTCACATCCCACAAAGAATTCAAGAGAGGTTAAAGAGATATGAAGTTAGTGGCAAAATGTGTAATCGCAGTGTTACACACCATTTTGTGGGTGATATACCTAGTAGAAAAAATTTCTCCAATATGGTCTTCAGCCAGCAGCGAGCAGCCCCTTACAGCCACCAACTAGCTCGTTGTGGCACTTCTCCGCCACCTGAGCAATCCAAGTGGTCCCTCACCCTTTTGTCATGATCGTATGTTTGAAAGTGAGCCACCCAAACCCAAAGGTATGCCTTTTGATTTGGTAATTGAGTATTGTAGTTTTCTTATCATGGATACTTATGGGCATGGATTAATGGAGGGATTCGGCATAAAGAATGGGCTAGGTCTGTGCTCTTGTCCTCTAAACCCCTTTTGCGTATTAACCTTGGATTCTAGTCTCGTGGGATCTCTTTTACTGACCATTTGACTTTAGGGATGGTATTTCATGGGAAACCCTGATTTTGGTTGCATGGTCTTGCTTCCTCATCCACATATATTCCCCCCTTTTCACTCATTATAACCACATTAGTCATTTCTCCCACCTAGGTCCACATTCCTCCACTGGGTCCACATAGGGCTAACTCTCCCCCTCCCCTTGCCCACACCTTGGGTCGAGCCAGGAATGATGCCCCAAAGGTTGATGTAGCTAAAAAGAAAAGTAAAAGCGTAATTGGCCACATTCAACATGAAAATGTACCACAAAATGCAAAATATGGCTAGGACAAACACATTTAGCACGTGGGCAAAAGCCAATATATGAGCTCTACCCCATCATCATGGCCATCAGCCTGGTTCCTACAGGCTCTATGAGCCTCCTTCATCATATAGGAGCCAGTGATTGCCCCAACCCCTAATGGGAAATGAACCGCCCTACCTTAAAAGGGGGTATCCACTGCTATATCTCACACATCATGATCTTACCCTTTGAGCCCCAAGCAGTTAAATAAAGAAAAATCATAAAAAGGTAAAAGGCATATAAAGAAGGGTGGAAAAATCAAAGTTGAGGTACCTCATGTACCACGATTGCTACCTCCTGTACATTATATACCCAAGTGTGGGCTTCCCTTCTACTAGCTACCCTTGTACCCCAGCATGTGGCCCAAGGCTGCCCCTTCTCATTCCCTACTCCATCCACCTCTTTATTAAATGCCACCAACTTTTAAAGGATGTACCTTAGACGTATATTATCCCCTTTAAAAATAAAAACCACCTAATGGGATACTTGGTTAACCCCATTTGGAGTCTGGAGACATTAGCACAGGCCAAAGCCCATATGGAAGGGCAGGCCATTATGAAGTCCCCATCTGTGATCCATAGTTTGTAAGCTCTTTTACTCAATTTTCTTGATGACTTGTTGTACTGGAAGTTTCAGGGACGCATTGGATCTTATGCAGGATTGCAGGTGGTCCCCATCTTGCGTTTGGTCTCCTTATACGAGGTCCTAACCCTCCAGAGGTCTACATTGGCACATGTAGGGTGTGTGTTGAGAGCCATGGGCCTCCATAGCGATAGACAGCACTCCATGGATCCCCAAAAATGTTCATAGATTGCTCGAGATTCACTTAATGAACGAGGAAGGTGCACTTGGTTCACCTTTGCCCAACCAGCCCCACAGATGTACCATGCACTTGGCAGCTGACCTAGGGCTCGTAGGATGATGTGGCATTACCTGCACCATCATCTAAGCCCCTTACAAATGGTCTACAAGGAATCTTCGACTTACTTGGAGACCCATGAGGTGACTTGTGAAATTTTATCTATTGCAACTATTGGAAATTATTCTTCTAACTCAAATATCAATTATGCAGTGTATTTGCTACAGCAAATAACGAATAAAATAATGTTGCAATTTTCACCTAAAAATACTGTGGAAAATAAAATACCGGAAACTGAGAAATTCTAGCACACAATAAATTTGACATAGCTATTTTGGATAGTTGTCCCCGGAAAAACCCAGCCTGGGGAAACTAGTGCAGCAGATGAGGGTTTTATTATTAATGTTCAGCAGCAATTCTGAGTACAATAATTTAGATTCCCAATTGGCAATTTAATCTGAAGAAAATACTGGTAAAAATATTGTGAGAATTTTCTCTCACCCCACAGTTATTTTCTGCCTCTGAAATAGCTTCCCCAGTCTCTGCACTATGATGCCTGCATAACCCTCTTTGTAGTGCCTATGCTAGCCCTCTGAAGATTTCGGCCATCCTTCCTTCGACTCTTCCAGGAACAGAAAAACTTCCTCCCCGAAAGCCACTGCTCTCCTCTTCCACCTACTACTCACCCTCTGGCACTATCTTCTCTACTGAGTTGTTGCAATTGAGAAAATCGAACTGCCTGGGCAACTGAGTATCTACACTGGATGATCTTCATCACCACATCGACTTTCTTTTATAATCCACTGTTAGAGAGTCAACAACCAAGATTAAAACTTAATCAATGACTAGGATCATTTCTAGGTCAAACTGTGCGAGTTTCTAGATGATTCACGCCTTATCTCAATTAATACTGATTAATTAACCATATTCCCTAAGTTTAGACTTAGGAAATATTTAAAAATCGGTTAATAATCTAATTGAGACACTTCTAGGCGGAATTTCCAAAAACAATTTATGGGTTTTGAAGATCTCATGTATTCTAGCCTCTCCACAAAATTCCGTGGCAACACTCTGTCTCTGCATCATCTCTTATTACGCTGCTGATGTCTGGCTGTTGTTGCCCACCAACTACTCTGCAACTTTAATATACACTGCATTTGTGTTGTTGTTAACCCTGCCATACCACTGCCAACACTGCATCTGCACTGGAACTCCCTCTCATTTGTTGTTGTTGCAACTGCAACATCCAAAATAGTCTGTCCCTGCTACTAAAATGAGTTCTCCACCGTAGCCATTTGTTCTCTGAAATAGACGAACTTAGCTCTCCCTGGAGCTTTTGTGAGTATATCTACACCTCGTCTTCTATGGGAACATACTGTAGCTGGACTGCTCCTCCCTGTACACAATCTCTGATGAAGGAACACCAAATATCGATGTGCTTCGACCTCTCATGAAACACTGGATTCTCAGAGAACTTTATGCAACTTTGATTATCACAATAGACTTTGGTCGCCTCCATCCTCTGCCTGAACAAGCTTACTAGTAACTTCCAAAGCCATATAGCTTCGCATATAGTTGTGTTCGCTGCCATATATTCTGTTTCCGCAGAGCTCAGTGCTACTGACTTTTGCTTCCTTCTACACTAAGAAACCATCCCTGATTCAACACTAAAGCAGTACCCGGAGGTACTTTTCCACTCCACTGAACTGCTTGCCCAGTCTGCATCTGTATACCCACAAAGTCTTACGTCATCCTCTTGATTAAACTTCAACCCATACTCAACTATGACGAGAATGTATCTCAAAATATGCCTCGTTGCCCAATGTACCCTTTTCGGTTCCACCATGAACTGACTAAGGGTATTGACTACCAAGAAAATATTTGGCCAAGTGTTGACCAGATACATGAAAGACCCAATGAGTTGTTTATACAAGAAGGGGTCGACATCCTTGTCATCTGATGCATCTATCTTCTTCTAGTTAGTAATCATGGGTGTAGACATGGGTCTGCAATCCTGCATTCTGAACTTCTTCAGAATATCTGTGGCGTATCTTCCTTTCCCAATGAAGATATCTCCATCCTTTTGCCACACTTCCAATCCTAGGAAATAGTGCATCAACCCCAAATCCTTCATGTCAAATTCCACTGCCATGTTCCTCTTGCAATCCTCTATGAGCCCTGATGATCCTGTCAAGAATAGATCATCCACATACAAAACTAGAATGAGGGGCCCATCCTTTACCATCAAATAGTAAAGGGTGGGATTTGTGTCATTCTTGATGAACCCCATCTACTGCAAGTAGGTGCCAATTCTACCATACCATGCCCTGGGAGCCTACTTGAGCCCATATAGAACCTTCTTATTTGCACACGTGTGTGCCTCTCCTAAGTCTCAAAGCCCTCTGGTTGTTCTATGTACACTTCCTCCTCTATCACTCCGTTCAAGAAGAATGTCTTGACATCCATCTCATGAATCTGCCATCCCGTCTGAGCTGCTAGAGATATAGCTAACCGGATAGAAGTGTATCTGGCAAATGGAACAAATGTTTCCTCATAATATATCCCTTCCTTTTGGGCATACCCCTTTGCCACGAACCTAGCCTTGTACTTTTCCACACTGTCGTCTGCCGCATATTTGATCTTATAGATCCACCTTGAACCTACAACTGATTTCTCTTTTGGCCTGTGCACTACCTCCCAAACATCATTTATCATGATAGAGCTATACTCTTCTACCATGGCATCTATATACACCTGATGTTGTGCAGCCTCCTGAAAGCTGGAAGATTCTGCAACCTGAGCTACCAATGCTTGGTACCTATCAGGATGTCTGCATTGTCTCTTGCTCGTCCTAGGAGTTCCAATAAACTCCTCTGCATCTCTTTGTTATCACCAAAAAATGATCACCTAGCCATTTCTAACTAGGTGGATCGAAATACACCATGTATGATTAATTTTACCATAGTAAAATCACTTTCACTGTGGAAAATAATTTAACAAACCACTTTTATTAAATTATTTTCTTATTTAAATAAAAAAACCCATGAGAATAATTAGATAAATCATTATTTATTTAATTTTCTGTGGTAATAATTATTAAATCATTATTTAAATAATTATTTCTGGTCGCATTTGACTAAATCCCCTCGGAATAATTAAATAAATTGCTATTTATTTATTATTCCTTATTTCCATTCTTTGAATAATTGTTAAATCACTATTTAATAATTATTTTAATTTCACACCATTCTTAATCCTTGTGAAATAATTAATAAATCATTTTATTTTTTAATTATTTCTAAATAAAGATACTTAACCATTTTAAATATCTTTTCCCTTTCTAATAAATATAATAAAGTATTCCAAGCGGTTAGATCTTGATTTGGTCAACATTATTTTATTATTCACCATTTTCAAGATTAACTCAATACTTTGTTATAAATAGAAGGGTTTTCTATTCATTCTTCACCATGATCATTATTATCGTCACCATTATCGTTTCGTTTCTTTTGAGATCCCATTTGAGATCTCCACATTTTGTCTAGAATTGTCACATATTGAGAGAAAATATCATTTACTGAAGCATCAAGGACATCAAAGGACCCATCCCATGGAGGGGGATTTGCAGACCCGTTTGTAGATTTCCTTCACCAGGTGTTTTTAATAAATAATTTATTCAATTAAAGTCTTTCCATTTGGGTTATTGCATTGGATATCTTTACTATTGTTTGTTGTTCTGGATCGTCTATATTTTTGTTGCAGGTTTTTCCATTTTTAGTGCAGATCTGAATCGTAAGCAACCATCAAATTGTTGTTAGTGCCACTTGTCACCTATTGACTTAAGTGAAGTGTTTTTGGTATACCTGCCAAGAAATTTCACACTAACAAATGGCGACTCCACCGGTGTAATAACAATGTTCTTGGGTGACTAAAGTTTCAGTAAATTTCAGGGTTTTCTACAACGATTTTTGACCTCTCAATTTCTATTTATACTATTATTGCCTTTTTTATCAAATTTTCAGATTCTGGTGGATTTTTGCTTCTTTCCACACGTCATAGGTACCAGTCGAGCAAGAGACGGAGAAATTTGTGCAAAATTACTGATCGAGAGTCCCGAGAGAAAAACGCACTTTTCAGCCCTTGATATGCATTCCAGAGTGCACTATTTGGCCCAAAAACTGTGTTTTCCACTGTTAAAGGTCAATCCCTGCATTTTGGTATTTTTCCGAAAATTTTTCAGAATATTTTCAGAATTGTCAAGTGTTGTCTGCAAACTGGGTTGGGTACTTCACCTCTATTTTCAATCTCCCCTAAGCCTAGATACACTTAATTTGTCTCTTTGGGGAAGGAAAATGCCCCCTAGGGTTTAGAATACACCTCCACATCGTTAGGAAGATATTTGTTGAGTGAGGAGTCTAGGGTTTCAGCATTTTCAGCCACTGATTTTCAGAGTTTGATCCACTTTTCAGCACTTCTGAATAGGTTTCTTTTACCTTTTCTCCCTTTAGTGTTTGGGTTATCCCTTTCCCCCTTAGGATCCCTTGAGCATCCTAGATTTTAGAGCTTCACTCCTATCCTTTGCAACATTTTTCACCTCTGATTTTTTGTTATTTGTCTGCACCATTTACAGCAGATTAGTGCCTCTAGATCTCAGTCCCTTGACATTAGATCATCTAGGTTTTTATATGTGTCTTTGAGCAGCTTGTTTGCCCTCTCTTGCTTAGATGCCTGTTAACCCTTGTGGGTGGGGTTTTGTGTATTTGATTAGTTGTTTATTTTCTGTCATTTTCAGATTTATAGTATTTCAGCACTTTATTTTCAGCGGCACATGGCATCATAAAACATGCTCAATTAACTCATCTAGTTGACACATTATTTTCACATACTCACACCGCAAGCGAACATGAGTTTGGTTAATGTTGAAGTTTCTAAGTTTACTTAATCAGAAACCCTCCATGCACTTTATCTGATTTATTCCTACCTACTCGTTATTTTCCTTAACAAGTTATTTACAATGTAAATACTAAAAATAAAGACTAGTGCTTGTTCAACATATTACATATAAGCAATTAAAAAAAACAAGAACAAACACACCACATGACGCCATTATTTTTGGACTAATGTCCCCAGAAAAACCCAACGTGGGAAAACCGGTGCAGCTATCTGAGGGTTTTCTTATTAAGCAATATCAGAGTACAATCTGAGTGTCGAAACTGGCCTACTCTACAGAGAATTTCCTTAGCAGTAATACCTCTCATTTTTGACAAATCTACTGGCTGAAACCCCGGATAATCCTTTCGGCAGCTACTCAGCACCAATCTGCCCCAGAAACCCCAGCGTCTGCACAATCTGGACTGCGTCAGCCTCTCCTAGCCCAGCGTTGGCCTTGCGTCAGCCTATCTTGGCCTGCGTCAACCCCAAGAGGCCTTGCATCAGCTACGCTGGCCCCTCTGGTGTTATGCGCAGCACTTAGCTGCCTCTGTGTGGCCTTGCATGAACACTAGTTGCCCCTGCGTCTCTCTCTTTATTTGCTCTGTTGCTATCCCAACACTATCTCTGCCTCGTTGGCTCTCTGTACTCAATGCCCCTCAGCTGCACTCCAATCATTGATTCTATCTCTCTTAGCAAACCCCGCTCTAGAGAATAGAATGACTGATCGCTCTGGTCTATTCTTCAAGTGACCCTCAAGCCTCCTTTTATAGTTTTCCTGTTGACATATCAATGGCCAAGATTAAGTCCCTAATCAACAGCTAAGATTATATCTGGCTTGATCCATGTCTTTTGGACCATTCTAACACAGATTCATATTAATACACATTAATATTTTATTTTCCCTAAGTTTAGACTTAGGGACTCCATTAAAAATATTAATTATTTTAATATCTCCTAATCTGTTTAAAATCTGCCCAAACCCTTCCTGGGTATTGGAGATCTCATGTGCCCCAACCTCTCCACCAAATTTCGTGGCTAGAGCACATCCGATGCTAGCCCAAATCAATACTCCCTCTTAGTGAGGATTGTACTCTAGCAAAACACTTCATTGAGTATTACTCTAATCATCCGACATCGATACCTGTGCTGATGCTAGGCCTTCCTGCCCAACATCCATTGCACCACTGCATCCTGTACTACTACCCATGGTTCTTCCACTGCCACTACTGCATCTATACGACAGCTCCCTCTGCATCTGTGCTGCTGCTGGTCCTTTATCCCAGCACTACATTCGCACTGCACCTCCTCCCATCATGTTGCATTGTGCTGCCCACTGTTGTACTGCAACTCAGTGACTAAGAAGTAAGTAATTGATCTCCCAACTGACCTACCTATTGGGCTAGAGACACCCACTAATGTTGAAGCTCCCTATGCCGCTGACAAGTGCTCCCTCTCTAACCTCTGCACTGCTGCAACAACTCCCTGCATCTCACACCATTGCACACATATCTATGCCTTCCTGCACCGGTGCAACACTCCTGTGCCTCTCGCACTGTTGCAGCCTACTAGCTCTATGTTGTCTCGGGACTCTTGCACTGTAGCTCTCTCTGTCGTTCCATCCGCATCCGTCTCTACCCACTCAACCAATCCTGCTACTCCTCATTGGTGCTCCCATAGCAAGGTCTAATCCAGGAGGTTGGGTACCTCAAGGATTCTGCCCCTCATCCCCTGTAGTCCCCCTGACTACAGCTCAATGTCTCCCCACTTCCGCTCAAGTGGTGTGTGTGCACTCATGGCACAGTGATCGTCTATCAAAAGTTCCTTCTTTGCCCATGTTGGTGTTGCCTTAGTCTCGGAAGACTCTCCCTTACTCTTTTTCCTTGGACACTGGGTCACACAATGACCCAGCTCCCTACAGTGAAAGCACTTGATCTTGGAGAGATCTTTCTTCTTCCGCTTTTCCTGCTTTCCCTTGAATGCTAGGGCCACATCTTCCTCCTCCTACTCGACTTTAATCCCCTTGCTGCTGTTACCTGTCTTCGATTGTCGTCTAATCTCTTCCTAGAAAAGAGTTGCTCACATCTATTCCCAAGGTGGAAGTGTCCCTCTACCTAGTATACTCTGGACAAATACTTCCCAGTCTTCTGAAACAGCATTCAGGGTTGTCCTCACCATCAGCTCCTGATCTAGTGTCGCTCCTATAGTAGTCAACTGGTCTTGGATCTCATTTAGTCCTCCGAGGAAGGTGTCAATCGATTGTCCTTTCTTCATCTAATACGACCTCATCTAATTCTCAAGCAACATTCTTCTCTGCACAGAAGTATGTTGGTACATTTTCTTGAGAGCCTCCCACATCTCAAATGTTGTTTCCTTCTTGGCTATATGTGGTACCACATGATCCTTGACCCCATCAAGGATAATGCACTTGGCCCTTGCCATCGCCTCCTCGTACCTGTCATTATCATTGGGGTCGACTGGGACAACTATTACCTTCAAGGCAAAGACCTTGACACGATTCATATCAAGCACGAATAAGATTCTGGCCTTCCAGACTACGAAGTTCGATGCTCTGTCCAGTCTTTCCTGGTCTCTTACCCCATGTAGTGCCATAATGCTCCTCTACTTCCCTCTTGGAAGTTCTCTGTTCGACTCCTCTGAGTCTCTACTTCCCGTCTGGAAGTTCTCTTCTGGACTCCCTCTGAGTTCTGATTTCCCTCCTGGAAATCCTTTTGTCGCTTGTTGAGATGCCCCCTACTCCAATCGACTTGTGGAGCTGCACTTCTGATCCAGGTTCCTCGGCTAGAAACCCTCGGTAACAACTCCTCTGGCCCTGCTCTATCAGGTACTTTTCTGACTACAGTACCTCGCCAGCTCCAATCTGCAATATTCCTGCAATCTTCTAGGCCCTAGCAACTGCCTCTATGTGAATTGCGTCAGCCCCTCTCTGCCTCACGCTGGCCCTGCGTCAACCCGGATGGGTCTGCATCGGCCCTGGGATGCCTTGCCTCAGCCCTCTGACCCTTTAAATCAGCCCTCTGACCCTTTGCGTCAGCAACACTGGCCTCTCTGAGGCTCTGCGCAGCTCTCGGCTTCCTCTAAGTGTGGCCCTCGCTGGCTCTGCGTCACACTCCTTGGCTTCTGCATTGCTAGAAACAGCTTCAGTCACCTCGAGACATCTATTTTCTGTTGTTATTGCTCTGCTCGGCTTATGTCTTTTAGTCCTCTTGTGACCTGCAGTCATGCTCTGATACCATGTTGAAGTTTCTAAGTTTACTTAGTTAGAAACCCTCCGTGCACTTTATCTGATTTATTCATACCTAAATGTTATTTTCCTTAAGAAGTTATTAACAATGTAAATACTGAAAATAAACACTAGTGCATGCTCAACATATTACAGATCAACAACTAAAAGAAACAAGAACAAACACACCACATGACACCATTATTTTTGGACTAGTGTCCCCGGAAAAACCCAATGTGGGAAAATCGGTGCAACTATCTGAGGGTTTTCTTATTAAGCAATATCAGAGTACAATCTGGGTGCTGAAACTGGCCTACCCAATAGAGAATTTCCTTAGCAGTAATACCTCTCAGTTTCTGACAAATCTACTCGCTGAAACACCAGATAATCCTTCTAGCAGCTACTCAGCACCAATCTGCCCCAGAAACCCCAGCGTTTGCCCAATCTGGATTGCATCAGCCTCTCCTAGCCCAGCGCTAGCCCGGCATTAGCCCCAGGAGGCCCTGCGTCAGCTACGCTGGCCCCTTTGGTGCTCTGTGTAGCACTTAGCTGCCTCTGCGTGGCCCTATGTGAGCACTGGTTGCTCTTGCATCTCTCTCTGCTTGCTCTGCTGCTATCCCAACACTATCTCTGCCTCTTTGTCTCTCTGTAGTCAATGCCCCTCAACTGCTCTCTAATCACTGATTCTCTCTCTCTTAGCAAACCCTGCTCTAGAGAATAGAATCACTGATCACTCTGGTGTATTCTCCAAGTGACCCTCAAGCCTCCTCTTATACTTTCCCTGTTGACCTATCAACGGCCGAGATTAAGTCCCTAATCAATGGCTAAGATTATATCTGACTTGATCCATGTCTTTTGGACCATTCTAACACAGATTCATATTAATACACATTAATATTTTATTTTCCCTAAGTTAGACTTAGGGACTCCATTAAAAATATTAATTATTTTAATATCTCCTGATCTGTTTAGAATCTGCCCAAACCCTTTCTGGGCATTGGAGATCTTATGTGCCCCAACCTCTCCACCACATTTCATGGCTAGAGCACATCCGATGCTACCCCAAATCAACAGTTAACGTTGCCTAGCCAAGACTTGAAACACTACACCTTAATAAATCAACACACTAGATTAAGCCCACTTGGGCATCAAGGCCAAACAATCTTTGTAGTGTAGGTGTAGGATCAGTGGGATAGGCTTCTAATAACACCCATCGATCGCTTTCATTGAGACATAGAAGTTGACATATTAGGGAGCTTAAAATCCTTCACCGTCCCACGGTACAAAGTCGAAGTGCATCAAAAACCCAATTCAGAGGTGGTTAGGCAAGGTCATCGTGCGAACAGTTCTCCTAGGAAATCACATGCGTTAGCTAACAACCAAGAAGCTCAAGACTCAACCACCCCTGTGGGACGAAGATAACTATAGTGACCAATCTTACGAAAACACCCTATAGGACTGGCTGTGGGAAGCAGTTGGTTCTTTACCCCACCTTTCTCTGGACAACTTTGCTTACAAGGATTAGATTCTATCAAGTAAGAAGTTCTTTGGAAGGTCGTCTAAAATAGTAGATCTAGGATTGTTTAAGGATTTAGATCAATTATAGGCTAGAGGTCTTTTTCGTTGATAGGACGTTTTTGCTTGTATTAGAATAACATCATTACTATAGTTAGTTTACACTTGGCACCACTATACTAGGTGTTTGTTTGTTGTTTGTTGCTCTTATATTCCTATCATCACCCTTTAGTTCTTAGATCGTTATTGTCTTGACATCATTGCGCCCCCTAGGCGTTTGTCGCGGAGACTTTGAGGTCTTCACTCGTAATTCCTGTTAGGACATATTACTCCTCCCCGTTGAGTTAGAGTTCATCCTCCTAGTGCTTCATCGAGTCATCATTTTGATTCTTATTCTACTGATTCATCCAATTCCTCCTTTGATTCCGCATCTTCTCAACTCCATATCGCCACCATTCCAGGCACTAACGTGGGTGCAAGAAAACAGGGTGATAACCCAAGTACCAACCAGGGTACCCCCACCAGCGGAACCCCCACCAATGTGGTCACTCCTACTGCATTGCTTCCTTTTATGGTTGGTTTGAGTCTCCTTGATTTCAGCGAACTTATCAATGATCCTCTTCTCCATGATCCCACTTGGCCAGCTATGCCTACTAAACTACCTTCAAACATCCCAAAGTTTGAAGGTAATCCTGGAGAAGATCCCACTAATCATGTTCGCTCATTCCACATGTGGTGTTCATCAAATTCCACCACTGAAGACTCCATTCATCTTTGTCTGTTCCAACGCACACTCACTAGAGTTGTTGCTAAGGGGTCTGTCGATCAACCCAGAGCCACTCATTCCACTTTTGTGACTCTTGCCAAAGTTTTTCTTTCCTATTTCTAGTTACCTCTCCGTTATGATACTAATACAGAACTTTTGACTTCTTTTCGTCAAACTTCTGCCACTTGCCTTTTCAACCATGTTCAGGGATGGCGTAGAAGGAGGAGCATCTGTACAGCTCCTGAATTCGAAAACCGCGTCTATATGCATTGGTTTCGTAGATCGCTTTTGGCCCCCATTGCTAAAGATGTTGCATCACACTTCCCCCAGTCTAAGGAAGGTGCGCTCCAAGTAGCCTTAAAATTTGATTTGATCTACGCCCAATCAGGTTATGTTTACACTGTCATCCTTGATCTGCCTCAACCTGGTACTGCTAATGCACCGGGAGCATCTCATGTTGTGGATGGCATAGTTGGAACCCTTTCACAACCTCAACCATATGCTCCACCTCTGATGAGTTATGGTCCACCTCAGGGAGGGACCAGTTCCTCTTAACAATTATCCCTCCCCCAATCCTCCACAGGGCAACTCTTATCTAGGTCCTTGCACGCCATATGCATATCCCCATCCGCATCAACAAATGCCAAGGCCAATTGTTGCATTGCCTGTTTATCCCAATGTTGCCCCATATCCTTATCATCAATATGCACCCCCTAGTGCTCCAGCCCCTCCGGCACTAGCGCCCCAACCCCCCATGCCAGTTCCCCCTCTGCGAAAACAACCACCCCCTCCACAAGGAAAAGTGTATGCTCAATAGAGCAGACCTAATCCCCCTAACCCCAAGAAAAGGAACAAGGGGAAGGGTAATCGGAACCAACAACCTCAAGGTAATCAAGGCAACCAAGGTCCTCCACCCAATGCACCTCAAGGTCCTTAGCCTAATCCCGCAACCCAGCAACAAGGCGGTCATCCCAAGCAAAACAAGGGCCTTCACACGAACAAACCTTGTGCCTGTTGCGGCGTATATGGTAATTATACTCATGAGTGTCCCCTTTTACCTCATATGTGTCAAGTATGGGAAGCTCAAGAAGCTGCTTCTCGAGGATCACAGCCCACCACTCTTCCTCCACCTCCTGCTTCATCTCAACCAGCAGTGCTTACCAATCCTTTCCCTCACCAAGGATACATAGCTACCCAACCTACACCAGGTCAGGAAGCTCAACGAGCCCCACCATCTGGCCACCATGATTATCATATTCTTATGATGAATTATGATGAGGTTAATACCGAGCAAGTCAACCTTCACGCTCGATTGTGCCAATACGACAAGCCATTTGCTAATTCAGCGAATGAGTCCCAACCCCAAGTTTCCACTAAGCCTCTATCATCATCCAATGGTACCTTACAGATCCCTCAACCTAAGGTAGAGGTTATTCCCAAGTTCCCCAAAGGTTCATTACGTCGAAATGTTGCTTTTGCTAAAATAACCCATACCTATAGCATAGTAGATAACTTGGCATAGTCTCTTGCTGCCATGTCAACATTGAAATTCCACCAGACGTGCCCATCCCAATGGAAAGATCTACTATCTTCTTTGGGTGTCGTGGATCCCCAAGACGATTATATGATTGTATATCATGTTGACAAGTTGGAAAATCCTCCCCTACCTTCATTCATTGCATTTCAAATACCAATCTCCATTAGAAACGCCATTGTTCAGCGGTGTATCATCGATGAAAGCGCCTCCATCTATGTGATGGCTACTAATGTTTGGAAGCAACTTGGTTCCCCTGACCTATCCTCGTCCACCATCACTCTTCGTGCATGGGATGGTCATCCTTCACAACACCTCGGCTTATTTTGCAACTTCCCAATCACGGTTGCCGACAAGATTGTTTCTATTGACATTGAAGTCATTGATGCTCCCTTAGACTATATCATCCTTTTGGGTCGTAGTTATACCTATGCCATGTTAGCTCTCGCATTTGCAATTCACCATAAGATGTGCTTTCCCCACAATGGAAAGATCGTCACTGTTGATCAGTTGACGTACTATGACCCCAAAGCCCAAACTTCACCTCAGTCCAACATTTCTTCTGTGGCTGACAATAAGACTATCTCGTCCCTCACCAATGTCTCTCCAGGAGTTTTTAAATACTCCAATTTTCTTGGTGCTTATTATGGTCCACCACCTACTCCTTCTAAGCCTAGCTCATCCAATATTTGCATGCTCCAAGCATCACAAGCTGCCCACAAATGGTCTGGTATGCCTTCACAGCAGAGAGCACCTCCGCAACCTGTTGTTCCTGACTAACCCAACCTTCTAGTACTACTCCTCAAGGACCCTTTCCTTCTGTTGGTATCTCTCCTAGTCAATTTTCGCCTAGAACCGTTCCCTAAAGTCTTAACCATCTCGGAGTAGTTCCTCCAGGGCATTATCCTTCTAGTCAGATACCATTCTTATTCCCCTCCCCCCCTAGAGTTTATTCTACACTTGTTATGGCTATGTTGCGTTT
This sequence comes from Pinus taeda, assembly GCA_000404065.3. NCBI lineage: Eukaryota > Viridiplantae > Streptophyta > Pinopsida > Pinales > Pinaceae > Pinus > Pinus taeda. The sequence continues at coordinate 22,570 of APFE031629783.1, read as the reverse complement.
ACCCAACATTACCTTGGGGATCCCAGTCTGGTACATCAATCCTCCCGCAAACACTCCATCCAGTCAACTTAAATCTTACATTGCTTTGACCTTGGTTCAACTTGTTGTTCCTACCTCTGCCTTTGCTTAAATTCCATAGCAACCTCAATAGGATCCTACTCCTGTTGTGAAATCATTTGACGAGGGGGCCAAAGCCCAGAAAAAGCGAACAAAAGACAAGGCACCTTCAGCAACTCCAACTCCTCCTAAGCCGCCAAACCCTGTTCCTCCATGTGCTTTGTGTGATGTTGTTGGTCATGCCACCAAAAATTGTCTTGAACTCCCTCATGTCAAGGATGTGGTCTCTGATACCTTCCCTGATTCTAACATTCCTGAGGTCCAAGTCACCTTACCTGAGTCAGCTAAGAATAATCGATCATTACGCATAAATCACCCATGTGCTTTGTGTGATAATTATGGCCATTATTCTCAACGCTGTCCCGATCTCGAAGATTTTCTGATACACTTCAAGTGCTTCGCGAATTAGAGGCCGCTCGTAGTGAGTCCACCACTCCTCTACCTGTGGAGTCTGGTCCCACTCCTACACTGGAAAAAGAGGTCCCTCAAACACCCATTGTGATCCCTCCCCCTAATGTCGAGATGATGGATAGTACAGCTACCATTCTCTACCTGTCGTCATCCATGAGATCGATGCATTGGAACTCCCTTAATGTTTCCTATTGTGATTTTGTTGAACCTTCTTTGACGAACACCTCAGTCTCAACATCGGTAGATATTCCATCTACTAGTCATATGTCTTCCAACCTTGACGATGCGTATGTAAACCTTGTCTCTCATGAAAATGCTTCAAGTAACTCTTCTCCATCATGTGGTCCCTCTTCCTCCAGTCCACCCATCTTCTATTCTGATGAAGATATCATGGAAGCTATGACCACCCCTGATTATCCTTGGGATGATATGCACCATCGTGCGTACTTCCTTCCACAACAAACCCATGACCAATATGTTGTGGAGTCCAAAGACTTCATTCATGGTGAATTCGATTGGTTTAGAAATCCCATTCCTGCACCAAATTCTTTTAAAAAAGGAAATATGGCTAACATTTCCCCTACCATCAAAATTAACATTTTGAATAAACCAGGGATTGAAGAAAACATTATCTTGGGGGCACAATGTACCCCGGAACAAATTGATGCTTACACCAAGTTATTCAAGGAATTTTCTGATGTTTTCGTTTGGTCTTATTCTAAAATGTCCAGACTTGATCCCGCCATTGTTGAACATCACATCGACACTTGTCCCAATGCCATCCCTGTCCGCCAAAAGCAAAGGCCTATCCATCCTTCCACACGTGAAGCTATTAAAGTTGAAATCAATAAGCTCAAGCAAGTTGGTTTCATCTATCCCATTGAATACACCACATGGGTGTCCAATCCTGTTCCCGTTCTCAAGAAACAAGGCACCATTCATGTCTGCACAGACTTCCACACTCTGAAAAAGCTTGTCCCAAAGACAACTTTCCCACACCTTTCATCGACCAAGACATTGATGAGTGTGTGGGGCATGAGGTCCTATTCTTTATGGATGGATTCTCCGGATATAACCAGATACGTATTCGTTATGTCGGTCAACTTAAAACTGCTCTCACTAGTTCGTGGGGAACTTTTTCTTACAAGGTCATGCCTTTCGGTTTAAAGAATGTTGGGGCCACTTTTCAGTGTACCATTTCCTATTGTTTTCACGACTTGGCTCATATTATCCTTGTGTATCTAGACTATCTCACCGCTTATTCCAAATTTCGGTCACAACACCTTGATGATTTGCGTATTGTGTTCCTTCAATGTCTCAAGTATAACATTCGCCTCAACCAGCTTAAGTGTGTCTTTTGCATTCCTGCCTGCTGATTTTTGGGCTTCATTGTGTCCAAAGACGGTATCACTATTGACCTGCTGAAAGTTCAAGTCATCCTTGAACTTCCTCCTCCTCGTATGCTTCGCCAGTTACAAAGCCTCCAAGGCAAAGCTAATTTTCTTCGTCAGTTTATTCCTGACAATGCCATCACGGCTCATGGGTTCCTTAGACTCCTTAAATCTAACATTCCATTTATTTGGGATGACCAAGCTCAATAGTCTTTTGATGCCCTCAAACGTGTTCTCACTTCTGCTCCCTTGATTAGTCCACCTAACTTTGAGAGGGATTTCATCTTGTACATCTTTGCGTCCACCTATTCGGTCACTAGGGTCCTCATACAAGAAGATTATGCAAGAACTGAGCATGTCATATACTATATCAGTAAGAACCTTAATGGCCCCCTGTATCCTATTCCCATGAAGAAAAGTTGGCATTGGTTGTCGTGTTCTCTGTTCAAAAGCTTCGTCATTATATCCTTACGCGTACCTCCAAAGTTGTGACCAATTCCAACCCCATGGCTTTCCTATTGAGATGACGGATCATTAGCGGGAAGTATGCCCACTGGATCGTTATCCTTCAAGAATTCAATCTCGAATTTGGCACACTCAAGGGTAAGGAAGGTTTAGCCTTTGCAAAACTCATTTCCGAATTTCCCACCGATGTGTCCGATCCACCTATAAATGACGATCTTCCAGATGAACACTTGCTCAACATTACCTCAGATGATCCTTGGTATGGTGACATCCTTACCTATCTATGAACCCAGAAATTCGCCCCCCACCTCACTTGTGATGATCGATGATGTATTCGACGTCAAGTCCCTCGCTACCTCCTCATTGGTGACGATCTTTATCGTAGCGGTGTTGACACTATCCTTCATTGTTGTCTCACCAATGTTGAAGTTGAGCAAGTGCTCAATGCTTGCCACGATGGTGCTTGTGGTGGTCACCTCTCCGAAATGGCCACTGTGTAGAAAATCATGCATGCCATGTGCTTTTGCCCTTCTCTTTAGCAATTGTATTGAGGCAATCAAACACTATCCCAATTGCTAGTTATTTGCCCCTAAGGCGCGAGCTCCACCATCTCGTCGTCGCAGTTGGTCCTTTCTGTAAATGGGCTACTGACTTCATGGAGTGTCGACCCCCATCAACTAATAACCACAAGTATATTATCATGGTCGTCGACTATTTTACCAAATGGGCTGAAGCCATGCCAATGTTCAATAATACTGCAACCACTGCAACCCTCTTCTTCTTTAAGCATGTTATCGCTCGATTTGGGGTTTCGAAGCAATTGGTCTCCGACCATGGCTAACACTTTGGAGATGAAATATGGCATGAGGTATCCTCTCTGTTAGGCTTTGAACATCAATATGTGTCGCCTTATTACCCCCAAGGCAATGGCCAAGTTGAAGCTATCAACAAAATCCTTAAGACTATGTTTTAGCCGATGGTGAATAAACACAAGACCAACTAGCATTTAATGTTCTTCCCTGCTTTGTGGGCCTATAGAACTTCTATCAAGATCGCCACCAATTTCACTCCTTTCCACTTGTTTTTGGAGAGGAGGCAGTGTTACCAATTGAGTGCGAAATCCTTGCCTTCATCTTGCCGTTGAACTCCTCCTAGACACCCAACCATTAGAACAATGACTTATCATGTTTGAGAGTGCCATTGAAGACCTTTGTGTTGCATTGCAAACCATCGAAGCAGCGAAAAAGCGCACCAAAGCTCAGTATGACCGCAACATCCACCCTCGTACCTTCCATGAAGGCAACCTTGTTCTTATGTATGATCAAGCTCATGATGTCCTAGGGCATGGGAAGTTTGAACTATTATAGCTAGGACCTTATATCATCCGTAAGTGTTTGGGCAAGGAAGGGGGCATACCTATTAGAGGGTCCAGAAGGAGAAATCCTTCCCAATCCTCGAAATGCACTCTACCTTAAGAAATTTTACCCATAAAATTTCCCATTGAAATGCATGTATCTCTTTCTTTCTTTTCGTATTTAGGTAGTTTGCATCCCCCACATTACACATTGTCTTCTTGCATCTTTCAAATGGATCCATCATCCACACCTTATATCAGCTTTGTTGATGGTGCGAGTCGCTTCACTAGGAATCTTGCCTCAGTAGCTTTGGTCGTTTTCACCCCTTTACATTTGTTAGTCCACTCCAATGGCGTTTGCATTGGATCTGTCACCAATAACCAAGCCGAATATGATGTTGTGGTAGGTTTGCTAGCCGATGCCCTTGATCGTCGCATCCTTCACCTTCATGTTTGTCTTGATTCCTAGCTACTTGTCATGCAATTGAACGACGTTTATCGAGTGCATAATCATGTCCTATTTAGAAAATATTTCTAAGTTAAGCTTTTGGCACATGAATTGGAATCAATTTCATTCAATCATGTTCCTAGAGCCCAGAATCACTATGTAAATACCATTGCAAATAACATTCTAAATTGGCATTTATCACATGTAAGAAGACATCCAGAAACAAATGGCGAACCACAATCATCACAAAAAGATGCATAATCATAAATATGTATACATACATCTGACATGCTCATGCGCATGTTATCATAAAACAAAAATGGGGATCCACATGTGTTGATTTGTGGTAGCATTAGAGTGCTCTAGCCATGAAAATTGGTTGAGAGGCTAAGGCACATGAGATCTCCAAGACCCAGAAATCGTTTAGCCGATGCCCTTGATCGTCACATCCTTCACCTTCATGTTTGTCTTGATTCCTAGCTACTTGTCATGCAATTGAACGACGTTTATCGAATGCATAATCCTGTCCTATTTAGAAAATATCTCTAAGTTAAGCTTTTGGCACATGAATTGGAATCAATTTCATTCAATCATGTTCCTAGAGCCCAGAATCACTATGTAAATACCATTGCAAATAACATTCTAAATTGGCATTTATCACATGTAAGAAGACATCCAGAAACAAATGGTGAACCACAATCTAAGTTGCACGAAACGGGGAAACGGGTATGAATGTCCGAAACGGGAAGGGATACGAAACGCGACCTCCCCAAATTTTGGAAACGAGGAAACGCGAATATATATATATATATATATATATGTGTGTGTGTGTGTGTGTGTGTGCAATCATAAAGCATAAATGATACATTATAATTTATTACACTTAAACATTAAGATTTAATTTACATCACATTTACTCATGAATGATCACATAATGAATATAAAAATATTGGAATATCCAAAAGCAACCTTTATTATATATCCAAATCTCAAAATCAGCGTTTATTTATATTAATATATGAGGCTGCAAGTACAATAAAGACTATAAGGCTGCAAGAGAGAGATCCAAATCAAGATTTTTTGCATCCACATCCCATTCTTTAGAAGGACCACTGTTGTATTGGGAGTCTCCCCCTACATAGTCGAACGACCTTAGTGCTCTTGATTAAATACACGTTTCATACCCTAGTACCCTACATGATCTTGATTATTGGGAGTTTCCCCTGCATAGAGGACTTGGTTCTCTTGATTAAATACAAGTTCCATACCCTAGTACATGATAAAATCCAATGGAAACATTGCAATCCCTCCAATCCTGAAATCCTGAAAAATGAATAAGTCTACTGGATTTTGAGTGAGATCTAAAATTCTACTTTCTCCATATGAAATCCAATGAGGGCGAAACCACTCTCAAATATCCTGAGTCATTTCATGGTAATGTTAAAAATTTAAGTAAAAGGATGAAAATGAAAAATAAATAAGAATATCACTTTTACTTTAAGAATTTAAAATTACCATGAGCTGCATATCCCTCAAACTTCCTGATGAATTGCATATCAACACTAGGGCAAAAATTCACTTTTATAACTTTAGACACGCATCTAGAAGCAACAAGAAGTCACTAACATACCCTAAAAGTAAATTAAAAAAAACACAAGTTAATGAAGAAACATGGGTCGTATGGCCCTGAAACGCGTTTCCGACCGTACTGGCCACGTTTTCGTTTCAGGAAACATGGTAGTACGGCCGGAAACGCGTTTCACGGCTGTACCAAACACGTTTCCGCGTTTCGTACCCGTTTACGTACGGAAACGGACCTCTATACCACATTTCCTGCAACATAGATCACAATCATCACAAAAAGATGCATAATCATAAATATGTATACATACATCTGACATGCTCATTCGCATGTTATCATAAAACAAAAATTAGGACCCACATGTGTTGATTTGTGGTAGCATCGAATGTGCTCTAGCCATGAAAATTGGTGGAGAGGCTAAGGCACATGAGATCTCCAAGACCTAGAAATTGTTTGGAAAAATTCCACCCAAATGAACAGATATTAAAATAATTAATATTTTTAATCGGATTCCTAAGTCTAGACTTAGGAAAATTAAAATATTAATGTGTATTAATATGATATGGGTGAGAATGTTCTAAATAACGAGGATCAAGCCAAATCTAATCTTAGCTGTTGACTAGGGACTTAATCTCGGCCACTGAATTGTCAAGAGGAAAAGTATAAGAGGAGGCTTGAGAATCAGTTGGAGATACACCAAGTTGATCAATAATTCGATTTTCTGGGGCGGGGTTTGCTGAGAAATCGAGTTAGTGATATGTTGCAGCGAGTTGCAGTTCGGCAGAAGGCCGAGAATACATATCAGAGAGGCAGAGAAAGTGTCGGAGAGACAACGCAGAGCCTAGGAAGGCTTATGCAGAGGTAGCCAGCGCTGACACAGAGGCTGAGGAGACCGACGCAGAAGACAGAGAGGACCAAGAGGCTGACACAAAGGTAGTAGAGGTTGTGCAGAGGCTAGTAGAGCTAACGTTGGGATGAAGAGGCAGTGCTAAGGAACTTTCGTGGGGCAGACTGGGAGATGAGAGGCAAATGCAGAGAAGAAGAGGGTGACGTAGTTCCGGAGAGAAGCTTGGAGCAGCTTTCGTTGTCCAACTAAGGAACTCTCAAAGTTGTTGCAAGATCATTCATCAGGTTGTTGATCAGCCAAAATATCTGTCTCCAAGGAGAGGTACTTCTGCCAAGGAAATTCTCTGAACGGTGAGCCATTTCTGACACCCTACTTGTATTCAGAAAACTGCATAATAACAAAACCCTCATATCTGTTGCACCGGTTTTCCCGCATTGGGTTTTTTCAGGAACGATTGTCCAAAAATAATGGTGTCCCTTGTGTGATTGTCTCAGTTATTTCAGTTGTTGATCTGTATATGTGTTAAGGTTGCATTTGTGTTTATTTCGATATTTATATTTATAAATAACTTGTTAATGGAAAGAACAAGTAGGAGATAATAAACCAGATACTGCAGTAGGAATTTCTAATGTGTCAGACTTAGAAATCACAACATGGTATCAGAGCATTGCAGATCACAGGAGGACTGAAGGCACTAGCAGAAATTTGAAATTTGCAGCAGTAGCAATTGTCCCAAGAGACAGCGATGTTCCAAAGCAGAAGCAACAAGAGAAAGTGTGTGTCATAGATTCGAGCCTGGAGGAGGGCCAACACAGAGGTAGAGAGGAGCAGATCAAACCTACGCAGTGCCCGGTCATATTTCTCAGGCAAGAACGATCGACGTTGTGGCCAGGAGGAGCAGATTCAGTGTTTGTCAGGATTGTGCAGATCTTGAAGGGCTCAGTTTCTTTAGTTGTCGAGGCTTGGGGAGTTGTGGGCAGATTGTGATTTAAGGAGCTGGTGGGACGTTGTTTCTGTTGAAGCAAAACAGTGTCTAAGGAGACAGAGCCAAGGTAGAGGGAATCACTAACTCAATGGATTTCAAGCCAAGGAGTCCAGATCCGAGTTGCAATTGCAAGAAGGATTGGAGAGGAGCGATTCAACAGCTGGCCAGAGGATTTCCAGGAGGGAAATCAAGACTCAAAGGGAGTCTAGAAGAGGAGCAAAGATGGCAGTGAACGGATTGAGGGATCAAGACAGATTGGACAGGGCTTCCAATTTTGTCATCTAGAAGGCCAGGATCCTGGTAATCCTAGATAAACATCGCATCAAGGACTATGCCTTGAAAACTATAGTTGTCCTAGTTAACCCTAATGCTAATGAAAAGTATGAGGCCGAGGCGAAGACGAAATGCATGATCCTAGACGAGGTCAAAGATCATGTCACACCACATATCGCTGAGAAGAACACAGCAAGGGAGATGTGGGAGGCGCTGACCACCTTATACCAGGGCTCTTCAGTGCAGCGGAAGATGTTGTTGGAAAATCAGCTAAGGTCATAGCAGATGCAGTAAGGAAAGGAGATAGATCACTTTCTTCTCAAGTTGCATGGAATTCGCGACCATCTTACTTCCGTGGGGTCTACACCGGATCCAGAGTTTATGGTCAAGACTGCTCTGAATGCAATCTCTGAGGACTAGGAGACGTTTGTCCAAATCATTTTCGGCAAAGCGACTCTCCCCAGTTGGGAGGAGATGTGGGCAGCTCTTCCACAGGGAGAGATCAGGAGGTTGACTAAGGCGAGGAGTAGCAGTAAGGGAGTTCGAGTCAAGAAAGAGGAGAAGAAGGATGCGGCTCTAGCATCTACGGTACAGCAAGGGGTTTAGAAAAGGAAGAAGAAGGACATCTCCAAGGTCAAGTGCTTCAATTGTGGGGAGCTGGGAGATTATTCATCTCAATGCCCCAGGAAGAAAGGCAAGGGAGAAGTTTCTGACTCAAAGGCAACTCCAGAAAAGGCGAAGAAGGATGTCGAGACTGATGACGATTGTGCCATGAGTGCTCATGCACCTCTAGAGAAGAGGCGGGGTGACATCGAGTTGTAGTCAGAAGGACTACATGCTGGGGCAGGATCCTTGAGGTGCCCAAACTCTTAGATTACATCCTACTATGGGAGCCCTTAACGACAGTAGCATGATGACAGGTGTCGAGTGGAGCAAAGTGTAGTGGAGCAGCAAGGCAATGCTTGGGTGCAAAAGTCTGAGGCAGCACAGTGGAGGTTGCAACAGTGCGAGAGGCACAGAGGCGTATGCAGCAGTGCAGTGGTAATAGATTGAGCACAAGATAGCAGCAGAGGCAATTTCAGCATCACGAGGCTTCCAGACTGACTAGGATGTCAGTATTTGGGAAAAGTCAGTTACTTACTTCTCGATAACTAAGTTGCAGTGCAGCAATTAGTAGTGGTAGTGCTAGGGGCGGCATGGGCAGCATGTTGAGAGGGAGTTGCAGTACAGATGTAGCAGTGGCAGTGGCAGTGTTATGAGCAGTAGTACAGGAAGCAACAATGCAGGGAATGTGAGGCAGCAGGCCAAGCATCAGCACAGGTACCAATGAGGAGGATAGTGTGATGTTTCTATGGTGAAGCATTACTAGAGCATATTCCTCGCTAAGATGGAGTGTTGATTTGTGGTAGCATCAGATGTGCTCTAGCCATGAAAATTGGTGGAGAGGCTAAGGCACATGAGATCTCCAAGACCCAGAAATTGTTTGGGAAAATTCCACTTGGATGAAGAGATATTAAAATAATTAATATTATTAATGGGGTTCCTAAGTCTAAACTTAGGAAAATTAAAATATTAATGTGTATTAATATGATATGGGTGAGAATGTTCTAAATAACAAGGATCAAGCCAAATCTAATCTTAGTTGTTGATTAAGGACTTAATCTCGGCCGTTGAATCGTCAACAAGAAAAGTATAAGAGGAGGCTTGAGGGTCAGTTGGAGATACACCAAGTTGATCAAGAATTCGATTTTCTGGGGCAGGGTTTGCTGAGAAATCGAGTTAGTGATCTGTTGCAGCAAGGGGTAGTTCAGTAGAAAACCGAGAATACATATCAGAGAGTCAGAGAAAGTGTCGAAGAGACAGCACAGAGCCTAGGAAGGCTGACACAGAGGCAGCCAGGACCGACGCAGAGGCTGAGGAGGCCAACACAGAAGACGCAGAGGGCCAAGAGGTTGATGCAGAGAGCAAAGAGGCTACGCAGAGGCTAGTAGAGTTGACGTTGGGCTGAAGAGGTAGTGCTGAGGAACTTTTGTGGGGCAGACTGGGAGCTAAGAGGCAAACGCAGAGCAGAAGAGGGTGACGCAGTCCCTGGAGGGTAATGTAGTTCTAGAGAGAAGTTTGGAGAAACTTTCGTTGTCCAGCTAAGGAACTGTCAAAGTTGTTGTGGGATCAATCATCCGATTGTTGATCAGCCAAAATATCTGTCTCCGAGGAGAGGTACTTCTGCCAAGGGAATTCTCTAAAGGGTGAGCCATTTTTGGCACCCTAGTTGTATTCAGAAAACTACATAATAATAAAACCCTCATATTTGTTGCACCGATTTTCCCGCATTGGGTTTTTCTGGGGACGATTGTCCAAAAATAACGATATTCCTTGTGTGATTGTCTCAATTATTTGAGTTGTTGATCTGTATATGTGTTAAGGTTGCATTTGTGTTTATTTCGATATTTATATTTATAAGTAACTTGTTAATGGAAAGAACAAGGAGATAATAAACCAGATAATGTAGTAGGGATTTCTAATGTGTCAGACTTAGAAATCACAACAACATGTCCCTATGCCTAATCACTATCATCTGGAGGTTCCCGAGCCAACGGCTCCATTCCCCTATCTCGTAGATCTCGTACTACCTAACCGGCCATAGCAATGCGCCACGTGATTCCTCGCCACTCCAAGGGAAGACCAGTGCACTCATTTGTATACCGATCTTCCAGTGCATCACTCCCTGCTCTCTGTTGTGATGTGGCCCCACCCTAATCTGCAGCACCAGACACTACGGCTCGTTCTGTGTATCTTGCTGACCTCACCGATGTTATATCTGCATACCACAAAGTTTAGAAATTGATACCACCTACATATATTTCTTAAACTATAAATGCATCAAATTTATAGCAACTTTCACTTACCATCTAGACGCCATGCTCGTCCTAGCAGAAGTGGTATGTCAGGATCCCCCTGATATGCCACTATATGGATAGTCATCTATGTACACTGGCATCTGGTCCCAATGAGCAAAAAACTCAGGTCGAAATGCTCATCCGACTCCCCCTCCTCCACCTCGTCTCAGCAACCGCCCCCAGCGACGCATCCTGGGCTCCTATGGGCCCCCATCACAAATCTGTACATGAGGTCGAATAGTGGGGATCTTCTCAAAGAAGAGTGAACATAACACTATCCCAAATGAACAGTTATCATTGGTCCTCTGTCTGCATAGTGTCAACTATCGTTTCAATGACGACAACATCATCTAGGCCCACCCATAGTAGGTCCCTCCCAGCACACTCTCCACCAGCATCATCTGCTCTCCAGTGATATGGTGGAAGGCATGATTACCCAAGATCCACAACACCGATGCGGTTGTAGCTTATGTCTCAAGCCTCTCTAGGTCACTAATCTGTATGGTCGTACCCTTTGCACGACTCCTCGGTACATAGTGACGATCAACAAACTGACCTATATACCTCCCACAAGGCAGCACTAGATGTATCTCTCCTACCATCCCCAAGGGGGGAAATCCTATAAAAAAAATATATGTCTTGGATCATGATCTCGATCCTGTGCCCTTGTACTACAAAGGCCTCCCAATCTAGGTCCCCGTAACTCACTATCCTCGACAGCAAGGGCTCACCAGCCCTCATCATAGGGTTCTCTAAGAACTTCATCATGCCATATCGTGCCAACACCCCTCTCACTGCTAGATTCCCTTGAATCACAGCACGAAGGGACTCCAAATCTCGTTCTCGCCACAATACCTTCATCTTTGCCATACCTACAAAATACCATTATGTTTTGTCAATTCAGAGTCAAAGGCATGCATGTCTAGTACTTAGCTTCAGCTCACAGCAGACCACCAATCCTGCCCATCCTCTCATCCCAGAAAGCAGTTTTTGCCCTCAAAACTACGTTGGATGCCCTTGTGGGCCTAGTTCATGAGCTCTAGAGTACAGAAGAGGCCCCCAAAAGTACGTTGCAACCATGAGGATGAGCAAGGGTCCCCCACAGTGAACTGAAGCCCCAATCTGAAAGTCTAATCCACCAAAAATGATAAGAAGATTAGGCCACCTACCTCCAACTTGCAGATCTTGATTCCGATGGTCGGTTTGTCAGCGACAATCTCCACAAGATTTTGGGCCTTCTCCTCCTCTCCAAATTCTCCACAACTCACTATGCAAATGAGTTGGATTTGGGGGCAAAAAGCCCTTTTATAAGAAAACCCCTAGTTGTTTCATCGCCCATTGCGACCAAACATAGCTCTGTTTGATGAACCATCAACACCGTTGGAAAGCTTTCACCGAGTTCTATAATGGGTCTCTCTTTGTTTTTGGTAATTTGACACTTCACTAGAAAGCCATTTTTTCCATGACGTCTCACTTTGCCGCCTATTAAAACCGAATTTCTTCATTTGAGCCGCTCATGCTCTAGTACCACTTTACCTTTGCATTACTTGACTCACATGTCGATTTTCGTCATGAGTGACCAGCATTTACTCATGTTTTTATGGTCCCCTCCAGGCCTCCCCCATGTGGCAACATCATCGAGTCACCCTTATTTGGAGCATCCGAAATAAGTCACCCTTATATCTATGGAGTCTGTTCTAAGTCCCCTTGAGTCCATTTACATTGTTCCATACATCGTCGTATGACATCCCTCCCATTTTTCATATTTGACCTCCAACTCTACTACTCAGTCTTTGTCGAACACCCATTTGAGTCATTGACCATCCCCTCTAGAATCGAGTCAGTCGCTCCCAGGTCAACCATCCTTATTATGCTCTAACAAGGGAAGTCGTCAGTCCGCCACTCATCTTGTTTCTTTCCATCATCATCCCTAGTGTCAATCCATCAGTCACTCTCCTATGATTCCTCGTGCCTTTGTAAAGGATTCCTTATTACCTTAACTCTGGCGGGCCCTCTTCTGTCGACCTCAGCACATTTATTCCAGAAGAGTGATCTAGAGGGCGGTGTACCTTGGTTCCAGCTTCCATCTTTGTTCGGTGCCTCGGATCAAGCAAAGGGATTCATCATTGCTCTTTGACTTGGATGTTTCTCATGTGCTTGACACCAACTCCTTATCACGCGATTGAGATTTGTACACTTGACAGCTCGGTGATTCAGACGATTGTCCCAGTGATTCTCAGGTGTGTGTGAGATGTTCCAAACCTCATGAGGGGGTGGCCCTTTAGGTAGTCCCCCACATGCCTGAATGACCACAGATGTTGATCCAGCCTCAGATGCAGTTCCGCAAATGTGATGGGTTCGGTTTCTGTCGCTTGCAGAGCCCACAATATGCATGTGTCCTTCAGATGATCCATTCATATCTTTAGAGCCCTTTCCTATTCAGTAGTGCTTCTTTGGTTATGATCCCCCCTCACCATGTCAGTTTGAGGCGCATTATGTCTCATGTACTCAGATGTAATTGTATTCAGTCCTGGCTTATGTTTTTCCAAGCGCATATGGGATCCATTGTGTTATTTTCTGGCCCATTAATGCCAGTGTATCATGCATCATGTACTTTGAAGCTCAGTCCCACATTGTTGGGCTCATCATTATTCTTTGTACGCATACGCCTCCCCCACTTCATTTAAGATCATGTACTCCGACATAAAATGAGACTTCTATCAGTTTAGTATGTCTCGCCCCCTCCATTATTTGTTCGTCCTTGTATTGCTTCAGTTCTTTCTCTCTCTTTGACTCCCCTTTGGTGTCTTGTGGAAGTGTAACCTACAACATATTTCGGTCATACGATTTGCTCCTAACACTCATACGTTAGGGGGCAATCTGTTATCACCAAAAAATGATCACCTAGCCATTTCTAATTAGGTGGATTGAAATACACCATGTACGATTAATTTTACCATAGTAAAATCACTTTCTCCGTGGAAAATAATCTAGTAAACCGTTTTTATTAAATTATTTTTTGATTTAAATCAAAAAACCCAGGAGAATAATTAAATAAATCATTATTTATCTCATTTTCTCTAGGAATAATTATTAAATCATCATCTAAATAATTATTCCTGGTCACATTTGACTAAACCCCCTAGGAATAATTAAATAAATCACTATTTATTTATTATTCCTTATTTCCATTATTGGAATAATTGTTAAATCACTATTTAAAAGTTATTTCAATTTCACACCATTCTTAATCCTCGCGAAATAATTAATAAATCATTTTATTTGTTAATTATATCTAAACAAAGATACTTAACCATTTTAAATATCTTTTCCCTCTCCAATAAATATAATAAAGTATTCCAAGCGGTTCGATCTTGATTTGGTCAATATTATTTTATTATTCTCCATTTTCAAGATTAACTCAATACTTTGTTATGAATAGGAGGGTTTTCCTTTCATTCTTCACCATGATCATTATCATCGTCACCATTATCTTCTCTTTTCTTTTGAGCTCCCATTTGAGATCTTCACATTTTGTCTGGTATTTTCACATATTGAGAGAAAAGATCGTTTACTGAAGCATCAAGGACATCAAAGGACCCATCCCATGGAGGGGGATTTGCAATCCCTTTTGTAGATCTCCTTCACCAGGTGTTTTTAATAAAGAATTTATTCAATTAAAGTCTTTCCATTTGGGTTATTGCATTGGATATCTTTAGTGTTGTTTTTTGTTCTGGATCATCTATATTTTGTTGCAGGGTTTTCCATTTTTATTGCAGATCTGAATCATAAGCAGCCATCAAATTGTTGTTATGGTCACTTGTCACCTTGTGACTTAAGTGAAGTGTTTTTGGTACACCTTCCATGAAATTTCACACTAACACTCTTAATGTCTGACGAACCTCTCTGTTGGTTCAACCACTAATCGTGGGAGGTTCTGCAATCTCCTCATCCTGTCTCTGCTACTCCATTTGCTAAGAACTCCCCGAATTTCCTGCACCTGAGGAAATACTAGTATTAGTCACAGTACTTGACCCTTGTGACTGTCCCCCTGCTTGTCCTATTGGCTGCCCTTGTTGTTGGGCTAAAGGAGCTTCTACTGATTGATTCTAATCACCTGCAGGCATCTCAAGGGACCTCTTGAAAGCTTGGTCCTCCATGAACTTCACGTCTCGCCTTACTACTATCTTCCTACTTTTAGGAATGTAGATTCTAAATGCCTTTGAGGCTTCGTTGTACCCAACGAAAAACCCCTTCTCTACAATCTAATCCAGTTTGGTCCTTTTATTATCTGGCACATGACAATAAGCAACGCTACCAAATGTTCTAAGGTGGTGGACCTCTGCCTTCTTCCCTATGAAGACTCCTTCTAGCATTTTTTCCCCAATGCTCTATGAGGAGTCCTATTCTAAATATACACTGTCGTGTTACATGCTTCTGCCCACAGAAATTTGGGTAGATCCTAGTCATAAAATATAGCCTTTGCAACTCCAATAATGGTTCTATTTTTCCACTCCACTACACCATTCTGTTGTGGATTATATGGAGTTGTCCATTCTCTCTTGATGCCTTCTTTCACAAAGAAATTTGTGAAGTCTTTATCAATATATTCACCACCATTATCTAAGCGAAGCACCTTGATCTCCTTCCCTGTCGCATTCTCCACGAGAGGTTTAAACTCTCTGAACCGATTGAAGACCTCATCCTTAGTCTTTAAGAAGTAGATCCAGGTTTTCCTAGAATGACCATCAATAAAGGTGATGAAATATTCGACACCAATGAGAGCTCTAGTGGACATCGGGCCACAAATATCTGAGTATATAAGTCCTAAGATGCTATCAACTCTGCTATCACTTCTTGGAAATGTGGCCTTAGCATACTTTCCAAGTATGCACCTTATGCACACATCATCATGTTTAGCTCCAAGTTCAAGAAGCCCCGTTATGGTTTCTTTGAGCATCCTGGGTGCTCTATGGTGTAGATTTCCCATTCTCTTGTGCCATAATTCATTCAGCTCTATTCCACTGCTACTGTTACTTGCCTATTAGTGCCATTGGAGAATCAATTTGTAACTAGCACAATCTATTACTTTGAATTCCAATCTGTGTTACCTTTTTCCACCTCAGGTGTTTGACATACACTTTCTTCCCCACAAAGTGAATATCATACCACTTATCCTGTAACTGGGATACTGAAATCAGGTTCATACCCAATAATAGCACATGCAATACATCTAAAGCATTGGTGCTTGCTCCCGACTCCCCCTGAAAATCTATGGTACCTCTCCCTACTACAGTACATTTCATTATGTTTCCCATAGTAATCTAGAAATCCATCTGCTTAGCGTTTTAGCTATATTTAGCTAGAGAAATATTCTCTAACCCTAGTCATGTGAGTTGAAGCTCCACTGTCTATATACCAGACTCACTGTGAAGCTAATACTGCGCTAAGCAAGCAAATTCCTCTTCCAATTTGGAAGACAAATTTGAAGTCTCCTGAATGTTACTACTGTCCATGGCTATACTTGAACAAATTTAGTGTGTTATTCCTCTTTTTCTCTGATGCAGATTCTGCTCTACAGCCCGTAGCAAAAACTCTCTACATCCAACTAGGATTCTGTGCAGCAAAAATTTGAGTTGCAACTACTCCCTCTGACTGTTGGAATCACTAATCTGGGCAATTCGATTTTCCTACCTCCTTTCAACTGAAAAATCAAACTGTTGCCCTAGCAACTCGAACTGCCTGTTCTAGGCTCTGCGCAATTTCTCTGGGAATTTTGATTTGCTACTCCCTCTGAACAACGAAATTCCTTTCTTTGCTTTTGAGCTTCCTGGTTGATCAATTAAGCTCTGATACCATGTGAAATTTTATATATTGCAACAACTGGAAATTATTCTTCTAACTCAAAAACTAATTATGCAGTTTATTTGCTATGGCAAATAACAAATAAAATCACTGCTGCAATTTTCACCATAAAAATACAATGGAAAATAAAATACTGGAAATTGAGAAATTCTAGCGCACAATAAATTTGACACAATTATTTTTGGACAATTGTTCCCAGAAAAAACCCAACTTGGGAAAATCGGTGCAGCAGATGAGGGTTTTATTATTAATGTTCAGCAGTAATTCTGAGTACAATAATTTAGATGCTCAACTGACAATCTAATCTAAAGAAAACACTGGTAAAAATATTGTCAGAATTTTCTCTCACCCCACAACGATTTTCTCTCTGAAATAGCTTCCCCAGCCTCTACGTTGTGATGCCTGTGTCATCCTCTATACAATGCCTACGCTGGCCCTCTGAAAATTTCGGCCTTCCTTCCTTCAACTCTTCCGAGAATTGAAAAACTTCCTCTTGGAAAGCTACCACTCAACTCTTCCACCTGCTACTCACCCTCTGACTATATCTTCTCTACTGAGCTACTGCTATTGAGAAAATCGAACTCCCTGGGCAACTAAGTATCTGCACTAGATGATCTTCATCACCACATCGACTTTCTTTCATAATCCATTGTTGGAGAACCAACGGCCAAGATTAAAACTTAATCAATGGCTAAGATCATTTTTAGGTCAATTCGTGTGAGTTTCTAGATGATTCACACCTCATCTCAATTAATATTGATTAATTAACCATATTGCCTAAGTTTAAACTTAGGAAATATTTAAAAATCAGTTATAATCTAATTGAGACACTTCTAGGCGAAATTTCCAAAAACGATTTATGGGTTTTGGAGATCTCATGTATTCTAGCCTCTCCACAAAATTTCGCAGCTAGAACATATTTGATGCTACAAAAACTAACACTTGTGTGCCCTCACAACCATTGGGCACACCACAGGTTTATTATGTGGAGAACAAGGGGCCAACCCCTTGTCCATTACTTTTGGAAGTCCAACACATCATTTTGGTACTTATGGACTTCATTGGGCCTCTTAGAAAGCCCAATGACATGCATTATAGATCATCTGACCTCTTAGGAGGCTTATTATTTTATTTGTGAGCTAGTTTGGTGGGTTTGTAAGCAATAGATAATTATTTGCACATTATTTTAGTTGATGGGCTAATGTAGGCTCAAATTAAGTAATTTGAACTCCTAATAAGTGTATAAATAGGAGAGACATGAATTCATTTGTATCATCACTTTGGATTGGATCATTCTTCTCTTTAGAGAATTTCACACTTTTTCTGGGAGGATGAATTGGAGCATGGATGAATTTTGATGTTTGGATTGGAATATTTTATCTTGGAGCTTCTTTATTGTCAAATTGTTGATGGTTGGATATGTACTATTACATGTAAGTGTACACATTTAATGCTATTCTTGTATTACTTTTGTCATATGCATTGAGTGGGATTTTCACTATACTAGGGCCAGTTGTTACATTGCATAATTGTGAAATTGTGGAATTATTATTTCTATATAGCATCCCTCAAAGTATGGGCCATGTATGTGAATGAAATCTCCTAAGGATAATTCTATAAATGAATTTATCTTGATAAGCCATCTCTTTTTGCAAAGCAAAGTATAAAAGATTTGAGGTCACTTCTTCTTGCCCTAAAGGCCAAGCGAAATAGTCCTGAAGGCCTCCTTGATTGAAATACGAAGTCCTTTCACATCATTCTCCTAGACTCCATTCTCCCCAAGGGATTAGGCACTGGTCTACCAATAGGTGATCACTCAAAGAACATTTTCTCCACCTCTTCCCTTTCTGTTCTAGGTCTAGCCAAGTTGGGTCACCTAGGGCATCACTTTCCCAACGAAATAGCCATAGTAAAAGTTTGACCTCCTAGCCTCTACTATGCTACTGTGTCCTCAAGGCCCCCTCCAAATTTGAAGCCATTCCAATGATGGTGTTGTGAGATAACCCAAGCCCTAGCTCTGAGATTAAACTTTGCCCTAGTATTCCCTAAGCTAGCACCTCATAGGATCAATTTGACACCTTTAATTGGAAATTCTTGCTTTGATCTTTTCCCCTTCCTTGTCTGGGTTAAGAACATCATTTGTTGTTAGATTCTCTCTCCTTAACCTAGGTCGGCTCCACTTGGTCCCGTGTCGTCCCATACCTTTGAAAAGTCAATTCTTCAAGAACCATTCAGGAATTCAAGTTGAATAAGGATTTTAGGATTGGGAAACTCCTTTACAAGGCATATTCCTCTAACCTAATCCTCAAATCCTCACCTCCTTATCCTAGAAATCTTTGTACCTTGCTTGAAGAGAAAGTAAGCTCCATTCCTTACCCCTTCTAGGAAAAGGATCATTAAGGTTGCTTCACAATCA
Source organism: Pinus taeda (assembly GCA_000404065.3). NCBI lineage: Eukaryota > Viridiplantae > Streptophyta > Pinopsida > Pinales > Pinaceae > Pinus > Pinus taeda. Next base: position 3,519 of record APFE031629783.1, on the reverse strand, counting down.
TTTGTTTATTCATCCTTCACAAGTGACTTCCATATACCGGGTGGGTTGTTGAAGAATCTAGGGCTATTAGAATTAATGAGATTCTTCTAGCATGATAACTACTTGTGAGGTATTTTAATTTTTCTTCTTAGCACTTTCTTCACTTGTTCTCATTAGAGTGTGTCTTTTTATATTCATCAAATAGTTACCAAAAACAAAGAGACAAGAACACAAGATGTTGACTTTCTACCAGGACCAAAACCTCTCCCTCTTGCAGAGGAAAACCCACACAAAATTCTTCTTATAGAGATTCCAATTGATGAATACCAAGACCATGACCCTTGACCTATTATGCCACTCCAAGACCAAGACACCAATTCTCTTCTTCCTCATAGCTGAGATCATCATCACTGCTCCTAAAATCATCACTGCTGCTACACCGAAGTCATCATCAATGTATCTAAGATATTTACACCTTGTTGCACCTTCATCGAGAATACTGCTACACTTTTACTAAGATCAGTGTTATTCTTTCATTGAGACCTTTACCATGAAACTGGCATCTATATACTAAGGTATTTAGAGCGATATCATGATTGCTTCCAGTATACTTCTTGAGACAGAGGGTGTCACTTCAGGATCCTTCTCTTCACACATATGTTGAGATAGTGAGGTTGCTTCACTGTGTTAGTAGGTTGAGGCTATGACCATTATTGAGACCTTCATTATTGCTGCTACACCGAGACAATGACTACTTTCCTTGTATCAAGATCATGATTACAGGTATGATGAGGTTGCCACCATTGAGGAGGATGAGACTGCAATCTTTCCCCACTGTAATTGTCCTTGAAATTGCAGAGACATCCTAGATTGAGCCTTCCTGTACCTCTCCGAAGTTATAGTGATGTCTGTACTTACTCGAAATATCAGAGATGTCTGAGGTTATTGCTCCTCATCCGAAGTTACAGAGCTTGTCCGAAATTCTATGATTCGTGTGGGGACTTCAATGGGCGATTTATAGTAGTTAGGTCTCTATAAATAAGCCGACATGTCAACTCGAATTGTTGTCTCTTTATTGAGGCGACATAACATTAATATTCATTTTGAGGTCGACTTAGTTGTTCTCTTCATCGTTCTGTAGGCAGACTTCTTCATGCTTGTCTTTGGAGGATTGTGCTTGTCTTGGAGGGCTACTTGACACTAGGTTGACCCATATTCATGCTCAAGAAGAGCTCTTTAACATGACTTTGATTCTTTGACTTTCCTAGACCTATGGAATGAGCAAGAAACTCATTTGAATCATTTATAAAAATAATATTTCTTTTTCTTGATAAGTACAAAGATCAAAATTACATTTACAAATACCGAACCTAGTTACACTTCTCTTCAACACTCCCTCTTAACTAGGGAGCTATTTACAATGGTACTTGGTCATTCTCAATCTGAAGAATTTCTCATAAGAAGAATCGGATTGGTAACCCATCTGTTATAGCATCATAGTAACCAACATTGTGTCCACAACAAGGCCTTGGCTAACATCTCTATCTCTAATTAGATCAGAGCACAATGTTGGCGAGACCAATGACTATAGACACCTTCATCATTGTCTCTCAAGGTACATACCCACCCAGGTGTTCACTGAGTATGACCTAAAGACTATTCTTATCTTTGGGTTCCCAGCCCTCAAAGAATATCAATCCTCTTGCCTACTCTTGTCTTCGATGCCCTACACATCCTCAAAGAGCATCGGATGCCAGATGATTACCCAATCCTCCATTCTTTCTTCCAAAGTGAAGACAAGAATGTTGTGTCTATCTCTCCCTATCAACTAGGGAGGATATCATGTGTTTACATTTCTCTTCATGGACTTCACCTAGACTTACGGTTATTAGTCCTGGTCTAGTGCATGACACATGAAATAGAAAAACACAATTGTCACTCCTTTTTAATCAGGGGTGATCCAATCCAAAATCTCTCTTAATCAGGGACCTGTCAAAGCTCCCTCTTAGCTAGGGACTCTTCTAGACATCAGCAACTTCTTCGTTGTGGGTCCTTTAGCTGCTTGATCAATTTCTCTCCTTGATGTCATGAAAATCAGTTGAGCTTCTTCCTTGTAGGGCACCAGCCATCAATCACTTTCCTCCTTAGTTCATCATGTCATTCCTTTCTTCATGGAAAGTGACCTTCTTCATATCTGAAGCATTCGTTATATGACTACTTCTTTCTCATCATGCTTCTTCCATCCACCACATGAATGCTAGTTGTACTTGTATTTGTTGGCATTATGACGCATGTGTTGTACTTGATGGCAACCCTCTCATAGAAGATCATCTCACTTACATATACTTAGATGAATCTACAGAAGAGATATCAGATGTGACTGAATGCATGGGAGGCAGGACAAC